>JAQIVE010005488.1:0-12823 GCA_034698285.1 Sminthurinus bimaculatus | reverse complement strand
GTGCGACAGAGAAGGAGAGAGAGAGAGAGAGAGAGAGAGAGAGAGAGGGAGAGGGAGAAAGAAAGAGAAAGAAAGAGAAAGAAAGAAAGATAAAGGGAAGGAAAATTGGTTGAAAATTTCAAAGGAGGAAAATCAATAAGCTATAGTTTAAGAGCGAGAGCGCACACGCACACTCTCCCGTCGAGGTTCCATTCAATAAATAGTACAAGAAATTTTGTGTCTCCGTTTTTCGATAATTTTAATGGGTTTTCCGTTTTTTGTTGACGCCAAATGATCTGGTGCCCATGGTGTTTTTGAGCTCTGTCCACCAAAAACAATTAAATGGTAAACTTATAAACTACTCCACTTTATTTTATCATCTTGTTTCACTTTGTGCAGTTTGCGTCTATGTGCTCACATTTGATCTCTCCTCGCTTCTTCCTCTTCTCAACTTTTTAGTTTTCGGTGAGTGTGTGTGTGTATGTGTGTATGTGTATGCGTGTGTGGCTTTCTGCCTCTTCTTTCTTTCTTTCTTTCTATATGTCTGTGTAGTGTCGTCAAAATCCTCATCATAAATCGAACAAGTTACTTTCTCTTTAAATTGTTGTCTGCTTCTTATGTTTTGTTAAATTGTTAGCGAGCAACCTTGTTAATCTCTGCGCAATAATAACACACGACAGTAGTGCATAAAAATATACGCATAATATTTTATAAAGATTTTTACATGTAAATGGTGCTGTTTTTATTGAGAGTTTGCCTTTTTGTTTTGTCTGTGGTACTTTAAAAATAAACACATAAGCGCATAGCAATCACTAAACAATAAAGTACGAACAATTGGTTATTGTTGTAACAACTAACTGTATGCATAAATATCTACACTTTACATTATAGAGTGTTGGAGCATTGTGAGTTTCAAAAAGACAAGTAGCCGTCTTCAGTCTTCACTACCATCAACAACAACAACATCATCATCATCATTTCTTCGTTATTATAGCCATCCTGGACTGGAACTTGTACATTTTGGGGTGACTTATCGGCGTCCACGAGATGTACGGCTTGAGAACGAGAGCCGCTCACAGAATCAGTCTAATGGCAACCTGTCTTGTCTCTCTCGCTTTTTTTATGCCCTGTTAATTGGAGACGAGGATGCCGAACAACAGCTACTATTCCATAGAAAACAACGAAGTTTCCAATCTAATAAATGATTTTAACATTGGGAGTAATGATTTGACCGACTTGGACCTCCTCACTGGGGAGGCCTTAGTTAGTAACCTCACTCTCAGATTTAGACGCGACATTTTTTACGTAAGTAACACTATTATTGTCCACCTCTTGTTTCCTTTTGTCGGTAATCATGAAGGATTCCGTAAAATTTTGGTCAAGTTCTCTGATTGTATACTAATGTATGCACATTAAGTGGATGATTTTTTATTTAACTTACTTTGGATATTTTGTTTTTTGAATTTTAGACTAGTATAGGACATCAGATTTTAATTTCAATCAATCCGTACAAACCACTGTCTATTTACTCGGAACAAGTTAAGAAGCTTTATAGGAATGTCTCCCCGTTTGATCTTCCGCCACACGTGTAAGTCCCCCTCATCCACCCTTCACATTATATTCTGCACACATATTTACTTAAGTGCATAAAACATTGCACTTGCTAATTTGTAAGTAGCTACACTATGATCTATGATCATGATATCGTTATACACTGATTGAATCTTGTTGATCAAGCATATATACATATGTGTATAATTGTTGAAAAGTTGTCTTGGTTTCCGTTTCCGTCTTTGTAGTTACTCAATCGTGCGCCTAATAATTCAGAGGAATATTGATGGCTTGGAATCAGAACAAATTTTTGTTACTTGTGGTGAAAGTGGGAGTGGAAAGACTCAAGTCAATAAAATTGCTCTAGATTTTTTACTCAAGGACGATAGCATTGGAAACAAGTTGAAGGATGTCAACGTTCTACTGTGTGGAATGGGAAACGCCAAAACTGCCCGTAACGATAATTCTTCAAGATTTGTAAGTCTCGCCCATCCTCGATTTTTATCTCTCCACCTTTCACTCATTTTAAAACAATATTTTCCTTTAGATTTTATTCATAGATTTGGTTCAAATAGTAAGTATTTATTTTAGTACACACCATAATGATATTATTATGGCCAATGTCGATGGAGAAAGAAGAAACAATTAAAATTTTTTTAAATGCAACCAATTTCTATGGCTGTCTTCTCACAGGGTAAATTTTTAGATATTCAAGTTGACTTTAAGGGAGATGCTCTGGGAGGAGTTTTACACACGTGTAAGCCATTTGTCTTTCATTCGCCACTCAAGTGTATTGACAACTATTCTAATAACACCTAAAATTATGCAAAATACTACTTTTGTACATCTGTTCAATTTTTGATTTTTGTATAATATATAATAATATATACATATATGATATAGCCGTTCTTTTGGTAATCGATAATTCTAATTTTTTGTACAAAGAGTTGCTATAGTAACCTAATGTAAAAAAATTTAGAATTATCGATTATCAAAAAAACGGCCCATATATGAAAGGCGTCACGGAATATGTACACCATTGATAATACATTAGTGAAAATCGCTTTTCTTTACTAAAACTCATATTAACATATGATACATAAAGAATCAAAAGTTTCTTTTGGATATAGAGTTTCAATGGAAAAAATTATATACCAAAGAAACTTTTGATTCCTTATGCTTCATATGGCATGTCCATAGTAACTTAATGGTTTTCATTGCTAAGACTCATATATATGGCTGTATCAATTTTCGAAGTGATAAATCAATGATCAGAAACTTTTTTGCGTAACTGTAATAGTTGAAGGTTATAATTCCAACCGTTTATTTTCTTTGATTTTAATAGATCTTTTGGAAAAGGTGAGTCCAGAGTATATTCTCCAACATGATCAAGACAAAAGAGAAAACCATACATTACACATCTTATAGATGCATATTGTAGAAAAAGTTAGCGTAAAATAAGCATATTTTATTTTACTTTAAATAACTTTGTTTGCAGTGGCGGATAACAAAGTTAGCATCAAACTGCCAGAGACCTACGAACGAATCGGAAAAAAACTTTCACATTTTTTACCTTTTGCTTGCCGGTGCTGAACCTTCTTTAATAAGTGAGTTTGGTCAAATTTTGCAATAGTTTTAAACCCATTTTATAAGTACAGACATAGTTGATGACCAAAGTGACAGTGGTAATTAAAGGTACTTGCCCACATATTGTATTGATCTTTACCCTTTACCGGTGCTCTTACAATTTCTCACAGAAACATTGAAACTGCAACGATCTGTGGATAACTACGTTATACTTAAAACTAATCAACGAACTAACATCGTGGTACAAGATTTAACTGCAGAGCGTTGTGCTTTTCAAGAATTTAAGGTACTACCCACTATTTTTAATCGCTATTAGTTAGTTTGAGAAACCATTTCAGCTTAAGTAACATGATTATTGTATATAATAATTGCACAGTTTTACCTTTTTATCGCCTTTTAATTTTTGCACGAGACATTGAATATACAGAGCTAGAGATGAAAACAAAAACAGTTCGATCACTACATAATAATTCCGTAAATATGGCCATTAGGACGTCATCATCAACTTTGATAAACACAATGAGCAGTGTTTTGTAATTATACTTGCTTTGATTTACGATTAGTTAATGAGTAAATTAAATTTACTCACTAACTAATCTTAAATTGATTATTGGGCCCACATGAAGCGGAAACAAAGTCGGCGTCGGATAAGGATTAATTAAGGGCACAACTTTTTCTCAGCTCCTATATTGAAAAATGTCATACTTATACAAAACTTAGACAAGGAAAAACAGGTGTGCGTTACATGATGAAATGAGTAATTGATAAATAATGATTGAAAATATTTTTATTTTGAACTGTTTCTAGTCCGCTCTGTCCACTTTCACAAAGTGTGAGTCAATAGTAACACAATTTTTTAGAATTATCGCAGCAATATTAAAGTTAGGAAATGTTAATTTCATACCCGTGTCAAATATCGATGGAACCGAAGGATGTGGACTTGAGTTTGATTACGGTCAGTATATACGTTTAAAATCAAAACTTGATCTAAAATAACTCAGTTAATGTACTTGAGTACTTATTAGGGAACATAATATAGAGAACAATGCATGCACATTGTACATTGTACATGATGTACTACTTAGGCATGTAAAAATCACCCAAATTAATTGCCAAGCTTTGAAACAAGGTTCGCTCAACTTGTTTGTTTCACATTTCTTTGGTTATAATTTGGTGGGTGGCTGACGCAAAAACTTGTCTTGACGGAATCTACTGCAGAATTAATGGAGTCTGGAGGTAAGCATATAGCCTTTCATCTATTTTCCTGAGGACATATTTATATACTTATTTGTATGTAACTGTCCTCTTAGAGCGTCAATAAGACAGTCGTCCATTTAGTTACCTAGGTATCGCTGTGTCACAAAATGAATATTTATCACCTTGTTTTTAAACAAGTTGTTTTTTGACTTTGAAGCTAGTTAGCTTAGTGTTGAAATGGAAATGTACATAACTAATGTGAGGAATTGTGCATGTTTTTGTTTGTAAATAAAATAGAACTGCTGGGTGTTCCCTTTGAAACACTGAAACTCGCCTTGACGACTCGGAGCTCCGACTACAAAGTAGAGTTGACTTGTACTGAAGCCAACTATGAGAAAGATGTCCTCATACGGAATTTATATTCTCGCCTCTTCACCTGGATTGCCAGTGAAATAAATGAAGATTTAAAGGTACGTCCAGACTCTCTCTCTCTCGCTCTCTCTCTCTTCTTGGCTTTCCATACTCCTCCAAAAATCCCTTTTAAATTCGAAAAGACTTCTCCTCTTGTACACTGTTCAGAAGGGCGGTCAAACTATAAAAAGTTTGTTGCTCCTGTTATTCTTGTAATTCTCTTGCTCTCGTTGTTTGTTGTTACAGCCACCAACTACAAAATTACGACGGATAGGATTTTTAGATTTTTATGGGTTTGAAATACTAGAGGACAATAGTCTAGAACAGTTTCTAATTAACTACACGAATGAAAAGTTGCAACACGTCCTCGTGGATATTGAGCTGAGGTCCCTGCAAGAGGATTTCATCCGTGAAGGACTCGACTGGATTGTCATCGATACTAAAGAGAGCTACTTTGGCAACATTGAAAAGGTTCGCCTTTTTTCCTTTTCGTTATATTCCATCCCAGAACTGATAATCCCATTAAACCTCTCAATCTCAATTCATATACTTGACGATGAGAAATACATGAAACCACCAGCGTTTCCCCATTTCATCTGACTTTCTCCCTTTCCGGTTTGATATGGAGACAATATAAAAACAGAATAGGAAACTTGTATTTGGGGACTATGTAGATTACAATAATATAATGTAATAAAATAGTTAATAACATCCATGCAACGTATCCAAATATATACTATTATTATTGTTGATTGTGGGTACAGAATAGTCACGGTCTCATCTACACCCTCAACGGTTCAAACGAAGAGAATCTTCTAACGAATCTAATACGGTGCTGTGGAGATGACAAACAATCGCACAATTCCTTCAGGTACGTGCATGCTTTTCTAGTCCTCTATCATGAACTACCATACAATATTACGTATGCATGTAATTTGTAGTTCCAAGCGATATTTAGAATAGAATAGAATAGAATTGTACGTACATAACGTATGTAATGTACATAATGTAATGTATTCGTACATAACTACATAATATGTATGTACGGATGTGGGTTTGTGGCTGTTTAACGGGGTTGAATGTTTAATGTGAAATGCCCATAGGATAAAACACTACACTGGGAGTGTGACTTACAACTTGAAGAACTTTATAGATAAGAATACGGATCACGTGAGGGGGGAGTTGGCCTACGTGTTGAATTCCTCGAGGAGCAATCGGATTCTGAGCGAGTTGTTCCCCGAGGGGAATCGCAAGACGGCCTCGCCGAGCAGTCGTCCAGGTCGTCACCAAAGGAAGCCTACGACGGCGGCCACCCAGCTCCAAACCTCCCTCAACTCGCTCCTCAAGAACCTGACACCGAATCGAGTCAAGTATTATGTTCACTGCATCAAGCCGAACGAGCTGAAGCAGCCCAATTTGTTTGAGACGGCTCTGGTAAACCACCAGGTCAAGTACTCCCGCTTCCTTGACATGACCAAGATCAATCAGCTGGGCTATGTGTACAGTATGAGTTATGGCAAGTTCCTCGCTCGCTACAAACTACTCAGTCTCATCACGTGGCCTATTTTCCGGGGGGACGTCTCCGACGGAGTTGGACTTCTTCTCAGTGATTTACAGTTTGGGATTTGTGACTATATTTTTGGCCGTAGCAAAGTCTTCTTGAAAAATAATCGCATTGTGAGTTTAATACACATACATACATACATACATACATACATACATACAGTGGTTACTTCCCAAAGTTATCTCTCCTACCATCCGGAGCGGAGGAACGGAGTCGGCTTGCATGTACATAAACAGGAGATGACGCGGCATTGATTGATTGACTGAGCAGTTGCCGACTAATTGTCAACTGATTGTGAGTCGTACTCTACATTTCGATTCCTCTGTCTTCCATAGGTATGGGCCCTTGAAGAATTCCGGAGAGAGAGAATGGATGACTTGGCTCTGCTGGTTCAGAAGGTTTGGCGGGGATGGAGACAGCTTGTTCGACTACGTCAATTAAAACGAAGTCAAATAGTACTGGCTCGAGGCTGGAGACTCTGCATGGTATTCTATAAAAAATATTCTATTACTTATTCATTATCCTTGATTAGTACCTACTACTATTGTACATGGATAAATCCACCCTCGCTTACCGATGTTTGCATGCATATGTAGCTGTCCACAACAAATCGATGGCGTTGAAATCTTTTTTAACATTTCCCTTGCTTCAGCTTTTGAAAATGTTATAAAAGATTTCTACGAAATGGAACCATTTTTTATACAAAGAATGAACAACGAGTAACTATGGAGACAGTCGGTTGCTATTGTAGGAAAAAAGGATTTGACCCTCATTGAAAAGTCTTATCAAAAAATTGCGTGAGATTTTGACACGATTTTCTGACTTTCTGATTTTCTCACGAAAATCTGATCAACTCTGATGAAATTTTGGTAAGATCTTCACAAATCGTCGTGGAAATTGCATCAAAATCTCGTCATCGATTGTCAATGTTATCAAATGTTATCGAAATTTCATAAGATTTTATTGAAAGGGGAATCAATTGTTCTCCTTTAAAATGGACAGTACTGGCTAGCTGAAGCCTCATGTTTACTCAGCCCTTTGACCTGTGCAATATATTGATGCAATTTATGTGTGTTGACCTAAGTTTTGATTTTGCTACGACTAAGCATGGCTACATAATATATTATTACAATATTCAATGGAGGAATCCTCTATTTCTTGACTGTGCGCCGTTTAGGTGCGACGACAACGAATATTAAAGGAGCAAAGGAAGAGAACCCGCTGGGCTGTTGCAATCATTCAAAATGCTTACATCTATTGGAAGGTTCGTCAACTTAATAATAAAACTTGTAACCAAATCATAGCATAATGGTTTGTCCCCCTTCGATTATTTACTACTTCGATTTAAAGGTCCTTTGAGTATGGTCATTGCACATACTTCACAATAATACAGTATGATATGTATATTATTATACTGTAGCTCCTAATAACTAATGGTAGTCATGTGCATGACATTCAACATTACGGTTGAACCCCTGTAATCCGGACTCACATTTTTCAGTTTTTAAAAAATTTAAAAACGTTGAACCTATGAAAAGTATTTTTGTAGCCCGGCTTATAACATATTTTTTTGTAGTTTTAAAGCTTTTACACGTTTTTAAACCAAGAAAACCTGAAAAATGTAAGTCCAGATTAGAGGGGTATATACTATATACGATTATACTGTAGAGAACTATTCTAGAGCAGAAATATTTGTGGGCCAGCATGAATCAAGATGAAGAAATGCACATTATGATGAGCACAGCTATTGAAACTTTTAAAACAAATTATGTGCTATTGGCAAATATAATGAACGATATACCTTTACGAGTCTGTCACGTTGGCCCTTGAGGTCACTCTGTAAACTTGATGCCAACTACCATGCGTACTATTAGTTGGTGTTCAGTGCCAGTGACAACCAGAGTTAATAAAAACATTTACCGTATAAGCTCATTTAGTAGTACAGCTTCATGTAGTAGTACATGCCATAGATTTTCCGTTTGATTATATTGCAGGTACATATACTCTATGACGAAAATTTGACTTAGTCATACAGTACTACTAAAAGAGCTTATACGGTATGTTGTTTTTTTGGATTGCAGAGGAAAATGTTTTTACTTGAGTTGGCAAGTCATTTACCCGCGTTGTCTCCTATAAGTCGGGACTGGCCAGTTGTGCCCCATTACCTTAGTGATACCAGGCAAGTAACTATTGTTCTTGTACAACTATTTATACTTATCAATTGATAAGTAGAGCTTTGTATTGATACAAAAGGAGTTGTCCCGATATATTCATAATTTTTGTTTCTACAAAAAATTATGAATCGTGAACCAAATCCGGGTATTCATACATGTAGATTGTTCGTCTACTCAAAAAGTGTTTTTACTTTTTTATTTTTAGCTTACAACTTCGACGAATCTTTCACCGCTGGAGAGTGAGTACCTTCATTTTAGTTTGGGTTACTTTTTTCAGCACTTTTTAGCTTGATTGCATGCTGCTTTTACTTATTGTACACGGTGATCAACTAGGTACAATGCAAAAGTAAAAAATCATATCTCAGGAACCATTTTGAGACGGGGTAAGAAGTATTTCATAGACAAAGAACCCAAGTTTTTTCGGCATAACTCTAAACTCCAGGTGGCACTGGCCTCGGGGTCACACAAGGTCAAATATTGAGTGACTGAGCAAAGTTGTTAGGATTTAAATTTTGGCGCCAATTTATTTTTGTAAAAAAAACTTAGTGGACAGTTTAGAATTACAACGTGTAATTTTGTTTTTTGAAATCCAACGTTTGGGCGGGACGATTTTTCAAAGTTGGTCAAAAATCGATTTTCAAAAAATCGTCCCGGCTAAACGTCGGAGAATCCCGCCAAAATATTTTTGGTTTCAATGTCATCTTAGTGTAAGCTATTTGAGAAAAAATTGGGAGGCGGGAATTTTGAATTTTACGTTGCGTTATGGGAAAACATGACTTTTTCAAAAAATCACCGTTCATAGATGGCGCTGAATTTCAAAAAACAAAATTACACGTGTCCACTAAAAAATGATGAAGTTTTTTTACAAAAATAAATTGGCGCCAAAATTCAAATTCTAACAACTTTCCTCAGTCACTCGATATTTGACCTCGTGTGACCCCGAGGCCAGCGCCACCTGGAGTTTAAAAGTTATGCCAAAAAAACTTGGGTTCTTTGTCTAGAAAATACTTTTCACCCCGTCTCAAAATTCATAGTGGTTCCTGAGATATGATTTTTTACTTTTGCATTGTACCTAGTTGATCACCCTGTATGTATTTCCTATGGGAAAAACGTTGTCAGATGACGAGAAAAAAAGCTTCATTTATTAATTGCATATTAGTTTTATATAACCAAGTTCACTTAACATGATAGTCTATGGAAAATCTTGTACCAGAGTTTTTCATAGTTTACCTCACATATGGGGAGGTAATAACATGGCCATATACTTATTAAATATAACTGAAACTTAATTAAAAAAGTTACAACATTTGGCATCAATATTGTTCAAGCCCGTTCCGCCGTTCCCATTGTCATCTGCAAGCAAACAAATCCAAAATACATCTGTTGGGGCATTATATTGAGATACAGATTTATGTATTTATATTCAACGAAGGGGAAAATTAACACCGGATTTTATAAAAACATCAATTTTGCATTTTGTAAATGAGCCCACGAAGTCACTTAATTTATGTAACGTATTGTACTTACTGTCAACTTGTGTACGAATCTCACACATGAACTGCCCACTAGGACAAGATTGTGCGTTGGTCCAGTCACCAAACCAAAGTCCATCTCCTTCATGAACCTCCCCGTTTTCGCAAAATAGCTTGAGATTTGGACCCGCGGAATCGTCATGTAAACCCCCCTGGTCATGTTCTGACCTCAATTGAGAACCTACAGCTTTGGCTGAGCCACTACAAAAGTATTTTCGACCCCAGCTACCTGAATCACCAATTTGGTTGGTGATCTCCGCTTGAACATCTGTATTTGGTTTGTCTACCCCTAAGCAAAAAAAGCGGATGGCATTAAGAGATGTGTCGTCAGTCCAAACGCCCTGATAGCCTTCGGTTTTTAATTGCATACCGCCCACAAAAGTGCCGAAAGGGCAAACTATTTGCAAACGATATTTTTTGTAAACAAATTATTCATCACTGTTGATTGATAAATGCAGGCATGGAGAAGTTAGGACGAGCTACGTTGTGCAACAAGCATTATACATGTGTGTAGTTTCAACGTTTTGGTGTCATCAGTGTATTTTAGGAGTTATGCATACATGATTTGCATTAATAATTGACACTCAACATCCGCAAAGTTATCTCAAGTGTATTCCACAAATTTTTTTTTCGAATCTAAACTTTCAAAAAAATGGCCGATAAATTTAATTGCCGAGGGATGAGTGTCCACTTGTGAACTACTGCCACAAAACTTCGATTAAACACCGTCCTCAAATAAGCACCCACTTCACACTTGATATAAGTGCCATTAAGAGGTCCAAAAGTTCTGAAAACGCCCGACTGATTAATTTTGTTTTACGATATTCTATAACCTTTCGCTTATTATACTCGTGCACATAATAAGAGTACTTACATACTTGCCCATGTGTTTAATTTCCTTTCTCTTGTGGAAAAATTCAGCTATATGGTTTGTATGGTTAAAATATGTATTTCATAAAATGCAAGTACATCGTACATATGTAATATTCGTATTTAAATATATCTTCTGCAGTGGAGCTCAAATATTTAATATAGCTAAATTAGAGAATCGAGAGAGGTATTCACTTCTAGTTTCTTAACTTTGGTTTCTTTTCTCGCTTTGGCTTAAATGATGGATGGCCGCATAAGATGTAAAAGCAAAAGGGTTCTGGCTTGGGTGTTGTATTACGTTATACGACCGCGTCTTATTACTTCTCACCTGTGTAATTATCGAGTTGCCTCTTCATCTCCCCAGGAGCCATCAACAAACAAGGAGCTATATGGTGAGTACACAAACAAATACCCTTTGAGAACAAAAGGAAGGAAGGTAGAACTCAAAGTCGCGAAGATGAGACGGAACGGGGAATTAATCACACGATGATAATGAATAGAGAAATAGAAAATAACCTTTGACAGTAGAACCTTTGAGCTTTGACTTGACTTCCTTCTACTTTGTAACTTTGTCCTCAACTTTGACTCCAGACTCTTAGCTCTCGATAAGTTTGAGTTTGACTATCTGCTATCCTTTGGTGAGATGAGCTTTTGAAGAGTTTAGCCTATACAAAATACACACACGTGCATACATACCTACTCATTTAGACTCGAAAATATTATTGAAGGTTGCAAACGGATTATGTGTACATTTTGTACATATTATATACATACTTTTCTGTATTAGTCTAAAAAGAAAAAAAACGGCAGGGAATTCGATTTTGACCTCAGTTCCAATCAAGCTGAATGGCAGTAAAATCAATGTAATCCAGCTTTTAATTTTGTACTCATATGAAAAAGATTCGTTTGAAATTTTCTGGGTTACTGAAATTAGTTTTTAGGGAGAAAAATAACGCTTTTGACGACTTCGTCCTTAGATTTTCTATAAAAAGCGTTAAGCTAATACGAGCTATACTATATGTACATATGCTCATATAATTACAGTGTTGTTTCCGTCTCCAAGTTTGGCCTGTTTTCACTTTCACCCTTTCTTTGACTCTCGTCTCGACTGCCATTGACAAAGTTGACACTATTATTACCATCATCGTTATTACAATTGAATTGAAGGAGCGTCAAGTATCTAAAATCCAAAGAAATCGAAGAACGAACCACAAACTATGTAGTGTGGTATATATACATACATAAAGATAGATTAAAGTATGTAACACGGACTTGCATACATACATACATATGCAGACAAAGAGAAAGAAGAAAGGTTAGAAAGTTTAATGTGCAGTGGGTGTTGGATGTCGGATGTGTATGCATTTGAGGAAAGTGAGAAGTGTAAAGAGAAGAAGAAACAACAAAGAAACTTGAAGACAAGAGATTTCCTATATGTACAACATCCAGTCGTAGTTGTAATCGTATCATATGTACATATATGCATATAAGCAGTTCTGATATACATGTAACAAAAGATGCATCTACCTAACCGACATTCAAGATTTCATTTGAAGTTTCCTCAGCCGATTTCCATTTTCATCTCAACCGAAAATTCATGTCAAGGAAGCCACCGATCCGTTCCAGATCCCGGCCTATCAACGTCGCTCCGATCTTCCTCTCCGGCTCAAGGAGAACGAGGCTTCCAGCTTAAGATATTAGTTTGCTTTTGCTTTCGAGATCTCCTTATTTATCCACGTAGTATGTAGATACACAGATATAAAATGTGCATAATACATTGCGGCGTGGTGAAACCACAAACAAACAGTCTGATATTCAGAGTCGGACTGGGGGTGTGTAGACGTTCGGGGGAATTTTTCCATGGGGGCCCGCAAAATTTCGCCGTTTTGCAGTTGCACAAAACGACCGTAGTTGTTGACTTTTTGAAGCCTACAAGTGCAAAACCGGCAAATTTTTAA
>JAQIVE010005487.1:0-12824 GCA_034698285.1 Sminthurinus bimaculatus | reverse complement strand
CCTCTGAGTTTTCAACTTTTCCCGAATATCAACTTTTTTGGAACGGATTAGTTGATATTATGGAGGTTGTACTGTATTCTAATTGTAAGTATGTTATACATTATACATATTCCAAACCTTCAAGTATACATGACACTGTGTACTGGTAACTAGCAACTTGCGTATACATGCATATGTATAGATATAGTGAGGAGTAAAAGAGAAAGAGAAAAGAGCAGTTTTATTTCCCTTTTTTATGGACACCGCATAAAAATATGGTATGTATGTTAACGAGTCTCCAATTCCCATGACTGAACATTCACTGTACTGTACTGTACTGTATTCTGTGTATTCTGTGTATGTTGAAATGAAGTTGAACATTGCTGTTGGTGCTGGTGCTGAAAAGTGAGCTCGAGGAATGGCAAATGGCATGGAATTGGATTTGGATTTGGAATGAAATGAAATGACATATGGGATGGATGTAGTATCATGCATAATATAATGACTTGCTCTATTCTTTTTAGCTGAGATTTTGTATTTTTCTTTATATTATCATAGTAAGAGTACATGACCATTTGTATGTATGGGCCTATATGTAAACTAATCGTAAGCGGGATGCAAAAAAAGGAGAGAGAAAAGACGAAAATTGAAATGAAAATAATAAAGAGATTCACATTTACTCCTTTACTACTTTTACTGTCTGTTATTCTGATTTCTACATACATATATATCCACTCGTGCTCGCAAATGTTGGAGTTGGGCGTTGGACCTTGCTGCTTATTTTGTAGAATTTTTGCAGAGGTTGACTTTAACAACAATAAGTAGATAATAGATAAGTATGTAGAATACGTTAAGTTATCTATAGATGCTTATATTATATTAGCACAAGTACATACATATTAGTCTCTGGATACAATTTGCAATTACACGTGAATTAAGACATTTCACAAGTTAAACATGTAAAAAATGTGGAGAGAAAGAAAATAAAGCAAATAATGATAAGCCATGCAGAAAAAAGTAAAAAAGCACACAACATGCAGCATGAAGAGGAAAAAGAGACAGATAATACAATAAATGATGGGAAAGTAAATTGCCCATAATATTATTATTTCTTCAATCTTTTACACATTCTATCTATTTTCTATATGTATGTAGGTATGCATTTTCTTCATCATATTATTGTAATATACTATGCTTATCTGCCTATATTACAAATTACAAACTATTCTCCATAATTTAATCAAAATTCCAATTTAAAATACAAAATATTACAAACATTATCAGCAGCAAGCCAAACAGTAAATTCAGCAACCAGAAAATCAATATTGTAGTAAAAGCAGCAGTCAGCAAAGAAAAACAAGTTTGTATGATTAAATCAAAAAGGTTTAACTAGTGATCACGTAATATGCTTTATACTTAAGTACGTACAGATTGTCAAATTGACCGGCGAGCAAAAAAATGTGATAGAAAATATTGTAGAAAATCGAATATTGAGTCGATCAAGAGGAATAAATCATGATTAAAAAAAGTATGAGGATAATACAGCATAATGAAAATGTGTGTTGTCTGTGATTTTGATCAGATCCAACACAGCAGTCAAACTCCAAGCCCAACGAGATGAAGAGTTCCAAGGGAATGACCAAGACCGGAACTGTAGATGGCCAAACGAGAGACTTGACCACACCGTATAAACTGCCACCCACGGTAAACGTTTTCTGCATGATAAATATAAATAATTATGACGAGAGGAAGAGAAAAAAGAGGATTTTCAAGAAAAATGACAACAATTTATTGACAATTGAAAGACATCTTTTTTCTTGCTTATTATTATGTAAAAAAAGCCGCAAGACGAAGAATTATGGTTCGACGAGATAATGAAGCTGAACCGACTGGCGCTGAATCGCACGATCCCCAAGCACTCCCATTCCTCGAACAATCAGCGAGTTCACATTGACAGCGGCAACTTCCGCGTCAACTCGGCCACAATCTGGGACCCCCATCCTAGCTATAGGTTTAGAGCCTTTGGAAAAGACTGGAGACTTGACTTGACCCCCTCCACCGGCTTCATCTCCCCAGAGTTTCGGGTCACCGAGCATGGACTCAACGAGTCCACTGTTGGAGGCACAAAAACCACCTCGGATATTAGTGGCTGCTTTTACAACGGGGTCGTCGAGGGGGATGGAGGATCTTCCGTTGCCGTCTCACTGTGCCATGGCATGGTAATTTTACTCTGACCTTTGACCCTTTTCTTTATCTGATGACTTTTATCACAATTTTGTACATTGTGTATTGTACAGACAGGTCACATTCGGACCTCGGACGGAAGTTTCTTCATCGAGCCGATGGGGGAGTGGAAGGGACCACACGATAAACTTGTCCACGTAATCTACAAACTGCCCGTCCAAAACATTGCCCATCATGACGACCTCCTCTCACCACGTAAGCGATTGATTGACCTTTGACCTCTTTCAATGAGGGCCTAATCTCCACTCCATTTTGCACACAGTTCTATTTTTCCATATTTTTACAGCCGTAGTCAGTAAGGCGTATCAAGCCCAAAGTCAGAGTCAACATGACAATATGAGCCAGGGTCAGGACCAAGGTCAAGGCCAAGCTCACACTCGTCGCAAGAGGTCAATGAGCAAGGAGCGCTATGTGGAACTCATGATCACTGCCGACTCGACCATGACCTCGTATCATGGAGCGAATCTCGTAAGAAAAAGAAAATATCTTTTGAAAAATATGACCAAGAAAAGTCAAAGGTCAAGTATAGAATTCTAATCTGTAATTGTATTTTATGGTAGCGTCACTACATACTGACGCTGTTGTCGATCGTCGCTCTGGTGTACCGGGACGCCTCGATCGGGAATCCGATCAACATTGCCCTGGTCAATTTGCACGTCCTCAAGAACAAAGACTTTGGGCGCAAGAGTGGGAACAACAGCACGAGTGGGACCAGCGCCTCGGACATGCTGAGGAACTTTTGCAAGTGGCAAAAGGACATGAACGAGCTGGACGACGGCCTGGGCATGCACCATGACACGGCCCTTCTCCTCACTCGGGAAACTATTTGTAGGTAATGTCCAACGATCATTCTTATAGGACAGCAGCAAAAAGCATTGGAAAATTTGTCATTTGACCCCAATTTACTGACATTTTATCTCTATTTGTGTGGCCTCTCTGCCTGTGTTTATTAATAGGAATCCTTGGCTGGGAAAGTGTGACACCTTAGGACTCGCCGAGCTAGGCACAATGTGTGACCACTATGCCAGCTGTGCCCTCGTCCAGGACAATGGTCTCAGTGCCGCCTTCACCATCGCTCACGAGCTTGGACACGTTCTCAACATGCCCCACGACGACGACGCGCGCTGTGCCCCATATGTGAGCTTGACATAATTTTATCCCGTCATTTAAAAGGTCAGATTTTATCAGGTCATTTAAACTTTTTTCTAAATCTTTTGTCAGGCCTTAACGGGGAATCCCTCCAATGGAAACGGACTCGGGTTGGGCAAATCAACCGGGAATTATGTCATGAGTAGGATGCTAGATCACAATACCTATCCCTGGGCCTGGTCCAGATGCTCCAGACACTTTCTCACTGAATTCTTGGAGTAAAAAACATAAAAAATACAATTATAATTAAATTAAAGTTCTGGAGAAAGTCGTGGAAAAACTTTCACTATTTTTTAACTGGCAATTATATTTTGCTAAAACAGTGCTGGTCACGGCTCTTGCCTGGAGGACACGCCGTCCGAGAACCTGATTGTGGACACGGTGGGAAGAAATGGCGGAATTCGGCAGCCTGGAGAAATTTTCAGCGAGCACAAGCAGTGTCAACTCGTCTTTGGACAAGACTCCAAGTTGTGCACGTACATGCCCGTCTGTAGAAGACTTTGGTGCACCACCGGTAAAAAGAATACACAAAAACTTTTATAAATTCTAAATTCCAGTAGTATACTTATTCCCGGAATATTTATCCAGCATTTTTACTAATGTAAAAAATATTCGTCAACTACTAGGGGATGCGGACGTGGAGGGATGTAGAACTCAGCACATGCCCTGGGCCGACGGAACGCCGTGTGGGGAGAGTAAATGGTGTCTGAAGGGGGCCTGCGTGCTCAAGGACTTGGACGTGCTGAGGGTTGTAGACGGGGGTTGGGGTGCCTGGGGAGAGTATGGAGACTGCTCGAGGGAGTGCGGAGGCGGGGTGCGGAGATCCCTCCGAGAATGTGATAATCCACTGCCATCGAACGGCGGGCGCTACTGCATCGGCCCTCGAGTTCGCTACGAGTCCTGCAACACTCACGAGTGTGCGGGCGACAGCAAGGACTATCGAGCCGAGCAGTGCGCCCAGTTCAACGACGACAACTTTAATATTCAGGGACTGCCCAAAGATGTCCAATGGGTTCCTAAATACTCAGGAAGTAAGTTTTCCTTTCCTTGCATATTATGTACATTGCCTTTCCCTCGATTCACATATAGGACAAAAGTTAAAGTTGTTTTGGTCCTTGATTCTAGTCAGTCCAAAGGACTCGTGCAAACTTTGGTGCCGGGTGATGGGTTCGAGTGCGTATTATCTGCTCAAAGAAAAGGTCATCGATGGCACGCCTTGCGGCCCTGACACTTTCGACATTTGTGTCAACGGCGCCTGCCTTCCCGCCGGGTGTGATAGAAGACTTCATTCGAGAAAATTACTGGGTATGATTTTTGAACTAAATTATTTTCAGGTTTATTTTCAAGCATCCATTTTTTCCAATTTTGAAATTTCTTTCATGATTTTTGCAGACATTTGTGGCGTTTGTGGAGGAGACTCGCAAACGTGTCGAACTCAGGGCGGATCCTACAACGAGTCTTCCTACGGCTACAGCACCGTCATCCGAATTCCAGCGGGGGCCTCCTCTATCGACGTCCGACAGACCTCAGCCACCTCTCGGGATGACAACTACCTTGCCCTTCTTGACCCTACTACTAATGAATATCTACTCAATGGACATTGTAAGAACTATAGACAAAAAAAATTCATTTTTTTCGAAAACCAATAAAAATGGATTTAATATTTTCAATTTTTTTCTCCAGTCGTCGTCTCTATGTTCAAAAAGAACGTGCACATGGCGGGGACGTTGATCGAGTACAGCGGGAGTGACAGCACGACGGAGCGGATCAACTGCAGTCGACCCCTCCAGTCGGACATAATTGTGCAAGTCCTGTCCGTGGGCAAATTGTCCCGACCCAACATTGTCTACCAATACGTCATCAGCATTGACAACAACAACAACCAATACACCACGAACAACAACAACAACAATAATAATAACAACAAGGCCAATGTCAATGTAAATTCCAATGTCAAGTATCAGTGGAAGCTGAGCGAGTATTCAGAATGCAGTGACGCCTGTAGCGGGGTGGCCCACCCCATCTTCCACTGTTATCGAACGGGGTCAGGTCACGCGCCCTCGAATTCGGTTCAAGTGGCAGAACACTATTGTGGGGACAAGGACAAGAGCCGAGGCTCCATAGGCGCAGGATACAAGCCAAAGCTGTGCAACACCAACTGCAAGTACAGCTGGGCCGTGACACACAAGGGGACCTGCAGTGCGAGTTGCGGCAAAGGTCATCGGAACGTGACCCACGCCTGTAGTGCCCTCTATGGCAACTCCACCCAAAAGTTTGTCAGTGAGGACAAGTGTACTCAGAGTAGCAAGCCCGAGGGCATGGAGCCGTGCAATGTGCCCTGCGAGACGCCCAAATGGCGGTACGGCCCGTGGGGGCCCTGCGACAGTATTTGTGGGGATGGCTGGTCAACGAGAACGGCCGTCTGCTATTTCAACAACCAGGTCGTGGACAACGGGTATTGCAATCGAACCAGTAATAATGGAGGGGGTCAGGGAGAGGTCAAAGGTCAAGGGGGCGATGGCAAGAAGGTGTTTGTTCGAAGGAAGTGCAATGACCGGGACTGCGGCACTTGGAAGATTGACCAGTGGTCACCGGTAAATTTTTATTCCTTTTTCTATTTTTTCGGTCGTCTTTTAAGGTCAAGGTCAAAGGTCATGCTAACATTTTTGTGCTTACAGTGTTCTAGAACTTGTGGGGAAGGGATTTCGAGAGCAGCGTACGCCTGCTACCTGGGCTCGACGATTCTTCCTCCAGACTACTGCATCAACTCGCAGCGACCGGCGGTGGAGCGAAAGTGTGACCTTCCGCCGTGCTACAGCTGGGTGCGGGGGCCGGTTCAGTGCACCACCTGCGGGGTCAATGTGACCGTGAGTCTCCAGTGCAGCGTATTTTCCAACGGGCAGATCGTCGACGACAAATATTGTGCGGGGATGGAGCCGCGGAGGACGCTCCAGGATGAGGAGGACGGCGGCCTCGTCTATTGTGGCGACTGTATGCCCGAGAAGGAGAGACTCGTCATGTTGGACACGGGACAGTGGGACGAGGGCGACTGGTCAAGTGTGAGTCAATATAAACGTTTTTTTTTCAAAAATTACCAGCAAAAAGAGCCAGAAAGAAAAGGTTTCATAATTTTCTGCAAAAATCTATGTACATAAGTACATACATGTAGTCCTTTTATTTTTGCAAAATTTGTCTTGTATCTTTCGTCAACTCGTCATTTTTGTTCATACTTTATACATAATAGATTATATACACACACACATGTAGAATCGGAAAATCCTGCTCGTGTCAATGTTTTGAACTTTGAGAGCTAAATGATCGAGTCACAGTGTCTGTCTGTGTCTGACTGCTGCTTTTTCTAAACATTGGTAATCGGTACAAAATGCAAATAGGCGGATTGGATATATGGAGCGAGCAGAAGAAAAACAGCCGACCGACCTCTCTTCCTTCTTTTGAGGCTTTTAGTTTTTTTACACATTTACACATTTTGTTTCCATTTTCTCTCGCCTAATGTATGTGTATATAGTGTATACGTTATGCATTATGTATTTTGTACAATATTATACATAATAATGTGTGTGTTAGTAAGTATGTAAAGTGTGCACGACACGACAAGGCGGAAAAAGATAGTATTTTGCTAATAATAGTTGAACTGGGGAAAAAAAGTCAGTTTGCTGATCCTCAGTGTAAACAACAGATCGTGGCAGTTTGGTTTGCATTTTGCACCAAAAGTCAAACAGAGAGAGAGAGAGAGAGAGAGAGAACGAAAGAGTGTGAGGTTTGAGCCAGAGCAAGAGGAATTTAAGAACGTGAAGGAAAAGCATGCAGGATAAATAATACGGATATTATCCCCAGCTGTAATATCATATCATATCACCCGTGGAAAAGTGAAAAGGAGAAAGACAAGAGAAAGATGTGGAACATTAATGCTGTTATTACACTTTACTCTTAAATGCGGGCTTTTAAGATAATTTTTTGCTTGCTTTTTGGGGGTTTTTGCTCCTTTTATCCATATCTACATACATACATACATTGTACATTGTACATTATACATGCATGCAAATAGTTTACTCTTTTTCTTTCCGCAATGTTCCATCTTGTTCTCGTTCTCATCATTGTAACGATTACAATTAGGGTAGAATTTTCGTCCGTTTTTCTTTTACAAAATGCATACATTTACATTTAGAACATTGTTTATTATTGTCTGCTGTTTTTACTTTTTCTAATTTTACTACTATTATCTTTATTATTTCTATCAGTATTGTTATTATTAGTACAAAAAACAATAATAGAAGTAACATCATCTATTATTCTAATATTATGCAGTTTTTTGCACAAGAAACAAGGAAGAAAAAAATACTTGAGCAGATTTGCACATTTACTACTTAAACGCCGAGTGTTTAGTTGACACCCATTTTAATTTGTTTATGAATACATACATACTACATACATAGAAAAAGAGCCTCCTGTGCAATTCTTTTCTCTTTCTTGAAAACAATAGAAGTAATAAGAAATAGGAAAGGAAGTCTGAGCCAGCCTCCCGTCACAACATGAATCGAGTTCACAAGATAATGCTCCTATTGCTATATAATGCTGGATGAAAATTAGAAAGAAAAAAAAAAGCTTCTTCTTCTTCATAATAAATTAGTCCTGTGTATTTTCTATGGAGAGAATTTGGCCTGGTCTGTGTGTTGGATTCGTCGGTTGGTCGGTCGTAAATCGTTCGTCAAGTGTCGAAGTTGCTGTTGTTGCATCACGTTCACGTTCTTCTTGTTCTTGTTCCCCATTTCAAATTACCATGATGATAAAAGACAAGGGAGGAGAGTACAGAGTACCTATGTATATAAAAAGGGGATGGAGAACATGCATGAGCATGAAGGCTTGTCAAGTCAATAATCAATTAGTTACATGCATTATATTATTATTATTATTATATAAGTAAGTAAGTAGAGAATACTTATGGAGAATAAAGAATAATATAAAGAGAAAAGATGAAGAGAGATTTGATTGAAAATGTGAATAAAAAAAGGAGCTAAACGGCTAAATCTTTTGTCCGTCCGTCTCTCTCTCTCTCGTCTCGACTCTCGACTCTGACACACGCCATCCAAACTAAATATTCAAACAAAAACAAAACGAACCTCACACACAGACAGATTATGAGTAAAAGGTAAAGGAAAAAGTATAAAGCCGAGGACATGAGATGAACTTTTTGATGGATGATAAACTCAAGGCTTTTGTCTTTGTGTAGAGATAATTTGTAAAGTTACATAAGTAGGTAAAAGGTAATTTACATTTGTACATATTTGTCTGGTCTATTAGAACTCTGTGTAAACGTGTAAAAGGTGTTCCTCTCAATCTCTCTGTCTTTGGAGATTTTTCATTTTCAAGGGTAAATCCAAAATCCGCAGAGAAAATAAATAAATACCAAATATATTCTGGTATAAAACAGAGGATTATTTCAAGTTGAAGTTGAGCTTGAAGCTTTGAGCTGACAATTACTTACTTATGTAATACACTTAATACCCAATGTTAATGCTCATGTTAATGTTCAATACGGTAGGTAATCCATCGACGATTCTATAAATCACCGTTTCTACTTACGTATGCAAGTATTATGTATTGTGTGTATGTTGTATGTTTCACATGGACTTAATGTTTAAAATTAAAAAAACACAGGAGAGAAAATCCCGTGTCTGGTTTTTGTTTTTCGAAAGCAACAAGTCAAAGTCAAACAACTTTCAACAAAAACATTTCCACTCAAGAGGTCAAAGGAAGAAGAGTGACGAGAAGAGTGCAGACGTTGCATATATATTAAAAGCTTTTCTTTTTTTCCCTGTTTTACTTTTTTTGCAAAAGGTCAAAATAGAGATAAAATAAAGATGAAGATAATGGGTATAAGCTTATTATGTAAATCTTAGAAGCAGTACTGGAATTATCACCATTTTTTCTTTTCAGTGTCTGCCAACTTCAATCGCCATCCTTGAAAATCCAAGCTTAGCGGGTAATTCGTCCCTATTAAATTTCAAGTTCATCCGAAGTCGATCCGTGACCTGTCCCACTCTCTCTTGCAGTCCTTCTTTACGACCTCCCTCAACTGTTGAGTGCAGCGAGGCTGAGTGGAAACTAAATTCTCGCTCAAAGAAAGGTAGCAACAAATAATATGAACCTTTTTTTAGTGTCCCATTTTGCAATGCTCTGTTGTAAAAAATCCTAATTTTTTGAACTTTTTTTGAATTCGATTGAAAAATTAAAGGTCTGTGGTCAACTGGGAAATGGAGCGAGTGTAATGTGACCTGTGGCCCTGGTTCCGAGTCTCGAACTGTCCAATGTACAATTGACTCGGTGAAGCACGTTTCCTCGGACTATTGTCCTTCTCCAGCCCCGCCGTCGACCCGGAGTTGTACCCGGCCACCATGCGAGTGGAAGACGGGGCCCTGGGGAAAGTGTTCCAAAGTGTGTGGTCACGGGATCAAGATTCGTCAGGTCAAGTGCTCCGGCTCATCCGCCTCCGCTTGTGAGGACTTGGCTCGGCCACCAGACTATGAGAGTTGTAGTTTGGAGCCGTGTCCCTTATGGATGACGGGGGAGTGGGGAGAGTGCAGCAGCCCTTGCGGGGGAGGGGTCAGGGAGAGAACCGTCAAGTGCACCGACTTTGACAGGGTCGTGGAGGAGCGCAAGTGCATTGATGCCGGGGTGTTGAAACCTAGTCAGACGGAGGCCTGTGGGGAGGGAGATTGTCGGGAGATCAATCGAGTCGATGACACTGTTGTCTATCGATGGCACACTGGCAGCTGGAGCAATGTGAGTCAACTTTTAAGCATCTTTTAAGCAATATTAACCTTGTTGTGAACAAGCAAAATTTTTACCATTTTTTGAAATGTTAGTGTACGAAGCCGTGCGGAAAAGGTCACAAGCTCCGGGATGTCAACTGTACAAAAGTAGAATACTCAAGTGGAAAAGTTATACAAAAAGCGATCGCGAGCGACGAGAGGCTTTGTCAAGGTAAAAAATACAGTTTTTTCAACTCGAAAGTTGTTCCCTATTTAAGATTTAGATTTATCGTCTAAACATTTTTTTTAATTCTTGGTATTTTAGCACCGAAACCGAGACATAAGCGAGGCTGTGCCCGTTTTCCTTGTAGATTCAAGTGGATCACTTCTCCTTGGTCGTCGGTAAAGTTACAATTTCGGCCATTTTTAAAAATTTGAAGAAAGTCAAACCATTTTTGTGCTGAACTTTTGTAAATCTTAACTCTTCACTTGCTTGCATAAAAATATTTACCATGTTTGTTTGAATTCAGTGTTCTCGAGACTGTGGTTATGGAATTCAAGAGAGAAGCGTCTCTTGTCATCGTGTCAATCAGTACGGTTGGGTGAGTCAGCAATTATTTCACAGCAAAAAACGTGACAGTATTTCAAGTAATTTTACTGACTCTAGACATTATTTATCTAAACGAAAGCAAATGCGTGTATTGTGTATGTAGGTGGATCCTGATATTGTGCACTACTGTGATACTGCTGACAAACCAAAGAATTACAATTACTGCTTTTTGGCAGACTGTGCGGATTTGTACAGGTAGACGAAGGAAACCAGAATTGGATAGAATTATCTTATACATTACTTACAAGGTCAAAGGTTAATGATGTTCATTTTTTGCAAGAATACAAGTTTAAATTTTTTTTATATGCATGATGAATTATATAGATGGAAGACGGAGAATTGGACGGACTGTCCAGCAGCTCCGAGCAAATGTGGAAAGTTGACGAGGCAAAAGCGTCGTGTCTACTGCATAAGTACCCGATCCAACCATCGAGTCAATTCCAACAACTGCAAGGCGGAGAGCAAGCCGACGAGGAAGCGAAAGTGTCCAGTTATTCCATGTGGACAGACCAGTTGCAAAGACCTCCCCGACGGCAATCACGTCTTGGTGGTGGCGGGTAAAAACATTACCATTTACTGCCATAAAGGGGCCGAGTACATTAATTTAATGACGGAGGAGAACTTTTCAGAAGTCTACGAAAAAAGGTAACAAAAGATGTCCCCCTTTGTTGATCTTATTATTTATTATGGTTTTGATTCTGAGCTAAATAAACATTGAATTTTTATTGAAATTCCAGATTGATTCGTCCAGAAACTTGTCCTCGGGGTGGAGTTAGGTTAGAAACGTGCGAGTGTATCCAGGATAGAAATAGACGCTCTGGATTCACATACTATGACAAAGTTAGACTAAATGTCACAAATCTTCGTGTTCAAGGTATATTTATATTTTCATCAGATGAGAACTAAATGCCAATTATGCGTACAAAAACACTAATATACATACTAGCTTATGACTTATGATGAAATGACAAAAATTGCAAATTGTAATGTTTTTTGTAGGAGATAATCACGAGTTCACGAGGCAGGTCACGGGATCTGCAATTAATTATGGGGAGGCGGGAGACTGCTATTCATCTGTAAATTGTCCCCAGGGACGCTTTTCCATCAATTTGAATGGGACGGGCCTGAGTGTGAGTGGTGATACAGTGTGGACGAGCAATGGACATCGTGCCAGCATGTGGATACACAAATCTAAAGTGAGTTTTATTTATTACACCATTTGTCACTTTGGCTCTTGACCTTTGGCCTATATTACACGTTTTTTGACATAATATGGTTATATGTAAGTAATTTTATTATCTTTTCCTTTACTCTATTAATCAGGACAACAACGTCGTGACAGGAAAATGTGGAGGGTAAGCAGAAAATATCAGCTGTCATTTTTTTTATTATGCTGCAAAATGTTTCAATTTAATGTTCGAATTTAATTTTACTAAACTCTTTACTATATTTTACAGTTACTGCGGCACTTGCTCACCTCACCGTCTCACAGGAATTAAACTTCAAATTAATTAATTAAACTTCAAGTCTGAGAAAATTTAAGAAAAACGTTTGCGGGAGAAAGTTTTGAAACACGATTCAAGATGGATGAAGGAAACAAAGAAATCTCATTTAAGTTTTATGTATATGATTTTTAAAATGCCACAACATATTATTATTATCATTATCAATATTACAGCTGTTCGTATTATGTACAGAGTAGGTTTAGGACACTTTTATTTATTGGAAAGATTAATGTGTAACTAATAGGGAAAATATAACTGTATGATTAATTTTACTTAATGCACGCATCTTTTTACAGCGCAGTACTATACAATAAATAATAATAAAAATATAGAATAGAAGAAATTGTAGATAGAATGAAATCACTACATTAATTAATCAATAATCAGTCATTGTTGTACTAATCGTGTAATAATGAATAGTGAGTGTATTGCAATATGATGAGAGCATCGCACGTGAAACGTGAATGTAAGTATGTATTATTTATATGTACAATGTTGTATTATTATTGTTATGTATCGTATCATATTATAGCTTTTAGTCAACAATATACTCTTAGATCGGAAGAG
>JAQIVE010005486.1:0-12827 GCA_034698285.1 Sminthurinus bimaculatus | reverse complement strand
ATAATAATATATTATATATGTATGTTATTTTGGTAACTTTAATCTTATTCGTATGCTTATTCCTTCTGGAAAATCTAGCTATAATATATTTAGATGTTATTGTTTGGATTGGATTTGGATTTATATTGAACGATAAGCAAATTAAGGTGCACAAAAAAACAGCATACCGAACAAAAAAGTATATCAATTTTTACAGATATGTATGATATGGGATATGGGTGAAACTCGTAGGTATATAAATCTGCAACGTACATTTATGTATATCTCAAAAGATAAATAATTTACATATTTTATTTCTGTTATCATCAAGTATGCTTAGTTACTTCAGTAGTTTTTTCTTTCCGTGTAGTATACAATGTACATATAATATATATAATATACAATATACATAATTTAAATACATGACATATTTTCTCAGCTGGTTTTTTCATTTACTAGTCTAAATTAAATAGTAACATAATATAGCACATGGACTCGCCTTCTATTTCATTTATAGGTAGGTTTTTGTAGATTAGTTATACACAAGTGGTTTAAAATGACAAATTAGAAGGAAATAAGAAGATACAGCATATTATAAACATGTTTATTTGGGACTGGGACACGGAAGAAAAGTAAAGACTATAAGTATAATGACAGTACAAACAGTAAACACAAGAGTCAAACAAAACTGAAGTCACAGTATAAGAAATAAGTATAATAATATATATACATTGGTTTTGACTAAAATACATAGCTCTAAGGTAGAAATAGGGAAATATGTAATAGTTTTGGAATTGACAGACTGTTTTTTAATTTTTTTTAAACAGACGACATTCTACTCTAAATTTTAACAGTACGAAATATATTTATATCTACACTCTACACACACTGTATTTACAATTTATAATGACATTCGACATTTTACAACAAATAATAACACAAAAAAATAACATTCATTTCACACATAAGACACATAAGATAAGATACACTAGATAAAAACTATCATTTAGTCAGCATTTACGGTGAAATCTATATAGTTTTACATTATATATGCACAGTAGATCAACGAAGTATAAGTATACATAATATTATAATAATGATTAGAAAAGAGTTCTAGAATTTGAATAGAGGACTAATGAAGCGGACAAGAGGAAAAGAAGGTAACTAAAGAATATGGATTGCCCACCATTTTTAACCAAACTACGACCCACGCTATCGTTTATGGAATTAGATGCATCACCATCCTCCTCCGGGGCCATAACCACAGGGGCTGTGTTTTCGATGACAAGGTAGGCCGTGCCATTCTGTCCGATTTCAAAGGTGCCATTCTCATTTGTAATACTTATGGAGTCGCCTACAAAAGAGGGGGGAGAAAATACATACTTTTTCCCTATGCGCTCGTCGAGCCACTTTGAGCCAGTGAGTCCAGATTATTTTTGATTGTTCATGCAACTTACCCAGGCCGCCGATAAAGTCGTCCGACACTTCCGAGGGAGATAATGTTCCATTTTCCAGATGAAACTTGACATAGACATGGACGTCGTCCTCGATTATTCCGGGAGAAGTCTCATCCGTGCCGTTGCCCAGACTGGTCATGTTGCCCTTGAGGTTCTTGACGTTCGTCTCACATCGGTTCTGGAGCTTCATTTTGTCAACGGTTGTCTCCAAAATTGTTGAAGCATTTGTGAGCTAGAATAGACCGGAGTAACATTTCACATTAAAAGTAGTCCATTTTGCTTTTTTATAAAAAAAAGTCCTTTTTAATTTAAAAGTGAAGTATTAATGTACCGAAGGACTCAGAGTTGTAGAGGCATTCGAATTTGTTTTCCACACTGACTGGAGACTCAGGTCTGTAAACTCCTGTTTTCCACAATCAACCTGCAGATCCGTCATGTTCAGTATGCTGGAAATGTTGGCATTGATCTGACTGACTGGACTCGGTGTGGTCGTTGAACTGTTGTCCAAGGGGGCATTCAAGGTCAGTGTGAGGTTGATGTAGTCTAGAGGTGGGTCATAGCTCTTTGTCACCAGGTACACGTGATAATTGTCTCGTTCCTCTTTAATTACTCCCAAAATTGTGCAGTTGTGCTGCTCGGTGCAACCCGCTCGGTCTCCAAAGCATTTTGCGTAGTTCTTGAGGCAAAGTTCGTAAAGCATGTTCTCCTTTGCAACCACCGGCTGATTTATATATTTAAATTATAATTGAAATTGTCATTTAAATTTTCTTATTCATCCATCATTTTGCTTCATAATATACAGTTGCATCCTTTTTTACCGATTCAGTGGTTGTAGTCGTAGTTGTAGTGTCTCCAAAATCTAAGGCCTTTCCTTCTCTTAAAGATGGTTTTGGGGTAGAGTCTGCAATTATTATATGTCACAAAATTTTGAACAACATTTTCAAAAGGTCTCAAGTTTTTGCAACAGACTTTATAATTCAATATACATGCTGACTACTGACCACCCATAATATAATGCTCATAATATAGCTAGTAATTGTAAACTATACATGAATTCTAACTTCTAACCACAGAATATAATGTAAGCATGCATAATTAAATAATTGCCATGCTCTTAATTAATTCTACTTTCAGTTTCCGTTTCACTGTCGACATCGACGTGTATTTAGCACCTTTCCTATGTATGCATGCGTATAATTCCAATGAGTTCTAACCAAAAGTTTGTGCAAGCATTTAGCGTATTTTATGGCCACTATTTCCATATTTAGACCATAAGGTTAATATAGTCACTTTTTGATCTTGTGGCTGTGAAGAATGCCACAATGTACCTATACTAAATGATTGCTCACTAGTTTGTGCAGGTTGTCAAGACCAAAAGACCAGTTTGTGGAAATGCTGACGACTGACAACCGTTGTTTTTTTCCTCTCTTCAAATTGACAATGAATGAGTTCATTGGTATTATTAGATATTAGACTTGAGACATTATTATTCATGGTTCATAGGCGAATTTTTTAATGAATCGCATCTACAAATTAAGATCAATACCGATTTTTCATGTCCCTGACTGCGATGGTCAATGCTCAAAGTTCCTGCTTTTAATTTAGTAGAAGCGTATTGAGAATACCTACAATGAAAAATTCGCACTTTGAATACGTAGTGCAAAAAAAAGAATAGTAACTTCCCAAGAAGCACTAGCAATAAAAAGTAGTGAAGATGATCCAGAATGAGTCAGCCATTCGTCTGCTTCTCCGCATTTAGCATTTTAAATTCAAAGCTATCTATTCCATCTTCCTTAACTCTCTATATTATATTATATACAACACGTCCACACTTACGTAAGTTTACATTATACATGCTGCTCATCTTCTTTTTCCATTATGCACATCAACACTCTGAAGTTTTAAGTGGATACTTACAAATTACAAACGAGATAAAACTAATGAAAACAAAAACAATGAAACTGAAACCTGAACTGCAGCTTCTGAATCAGCTTCTACAAAATACATCGCACATGTTTGTAAAAAACAACCATGCATGTGGAATTTTAACGCCGTTTCATTCGATTTCATACGTTTCTTTTGAGCAGAATAAATGTGAGATCATACATTTTATTCTTTTAGATATTGCATTCAATTTCATTCTTCAGTTTTATTCTAGAAGACAAGAAACTACAAAAAATGCTTCAAAACTTTGGATTTTCCTCATTCCCTTTTGAATGATCAACAAAAACAAGTCAATAATGCTAATATTGTACTTAATTTTCACTCGGAATTGTATTTAAACCTTATCTAAACCTTTAAATGATGTTATCAGATCTACGCTATTCAAAGAACCAAATACATAATGTGCAATATTCATTGCGGTTGAGGATTTATAAAAATACCTACATGTATGGTACAGACAAACTTTGGAAGATGCACACGAAAGTTAAAGAAAAGGACGATTATTTGTTATGTACACCTCGGAAAGTACTAATTTAATGGCAAGGCTAAATGATACAAAGAAAACCATTAGAATCTTACATTAATAATTTACACACACCCAGGAGCAGGATCAGCCATGAGAGAGAGAGACAAAAGACAAAGGCAGAAGCAGAAAAGCTTCATCACCAGCATCATAATGTGTGTTGTATTTAAATGTGAAATAATCAGACCAATTAGCATCTGTGTGTGTGTGTGTGTGTGTGTTACACATGTTTAAAAACAAGCAGACGTCTCCCTTCAAAAACAGGACTACCTATTCGAATTTTCATCATCATCTTTTCGAATACTTTCTTTATCCATTCTATTAGATAATATGCCGAGATTCTTAAAATGTATGTATGAATTATGATGGAAGTCAGTCAGTCAGTGAGACAACCAGAAAAGAGCTGAAGGAGAACTCACCTTGAACAGCAATATGTGTCAGTCCTTGTGAGACCAGAGTGTCGTTATTAGAATTTTCAATGTAGAATTTTAAAGCCAACGTCTGCGAAGGTGGAATTGTAAAGTTGTTTTTCTCCTGGTCCGCCAAACAGTCTTTGATCAATTGATTTTTGTCAATCACAGTTTGGGCTGTTTGTGTTTCATTTCCAGGCTGTAAAATTTCCGTAAAAGTTATTTTAGACTTTCCCTTCATTAACTTTTTTAGCAAATTATGTTAGTTTAAGTAACTGATAAATATTATTCAACTTCTGTATCACATTATGTACAGCATTTAGTCATTTATTTGACAACAAAGAATGCACAGTACCAATTTTATAAGGCAGAAAAAAATAAAAAAGTTGAATAATAGTTACCAGTGTGAAAATAGCTGATTAGCTTTTGTTTAATGATTTTTCTAATTTTCTAAGAAAAAATGTTTGAGGCGCATTCGGTGTCAAAAATTCATGTAGCGCAAAAACGAGTCTCAAAACCAGTAAGCTGGAAATTTTCCTCCGTATAGCTTGCTTAAAAAATCGTATGTTTGGTACTTAATTACAATAAAAAACGTATAGCTGCAAAAGCGCATTAGCTCCATTAAAAATCCAGCTTATGACCTTTTCCATTTCATCAAAAAAAGTGCAAAAATGTTCGAAATTGCTTCAACTGCATCAGCTTTGAATACAGATGAACTCACAAAATTCAAAATGAAATCATAAGTAAAAAAACGAGCAATATAAAAAAACTGAAGAAAAAACGTTTTGGCGATTGACTAGACATTTTCCCTGCTTTTTCCTTCATCCCTTTTATGCAAATAGCGTGCAAACTGCAACCATCTTACAGGAAAAGAGCTAGAAAAGCACTGACTTAATTTTTTTTGTATGTTTATATTCATAATATGAATAATTTATAATTTATGGAGCATCCAAAAATGGAAGGCTGATGTTATAAATATTTAGCTTATATAAATTGTAAAGAATAAATTGCGTTCATCAGCTTGATATAAATATTTGAAAATTTGCGATTTTTTCAAGGCGGATAAAAACCTGTCATTCTCACAGTTCGAAATACCTATATTATCGTATTTGCACTGTTTTAATTCAGTAGACTCGCGGACACCTTAGAATAACATACTTGATTGTTTACCTCGTAGTTGGTTTTATTTTTCCAAGAAAGAAGGATTTTGAATGTCTTGAAGCGTGGTTTTCCGCATCTGAACACGCTATCATTACCCTGAAAAAAGGATCAATTTCATTTTAAACATACTTTTTGTTATAAAATTCCAAAAGCATCATACATACATACATAAAAGCATAACATTGTCCAGACCTTTTTATCCCTGGACAATTCAACGGTGAGATTGACTCCATCATAAGGTGGGTTGTACACCCGGGTGAGAAGGGTAACGTTGATGAAATTGTCATTTTCTTTAATAGCTCCGAGGAAGGTACAAGAGGCAGTTTTTATGCAGTTTCCCTTGTCTCCATAACACACTGTTCCGTTCTTTCCACATTGCTCGTACAAACTCTTTCCACTTTTGTCCTCGGCTGGGGCAGTCGTTGTCGATGCTGATGACAAAGAAGTATCTGCTGAGGAAGAGTCCGTTTGTCCAGCGGTAGTTGAACTTGAGCCGGAATTGGAACTTGAACTTCCTTCTGTGCTCGTTTCCACGGATGGAGAGGCCGAGGAAGAGGCCGCAGATGAGGAATCAGACAAAGGTGGGGCGGCTGAAGAGGATACCGAGGAATCAGCCAATGATGTTTCCGGGGCTGATGAAGAAGAAAAAGAAGATGGTGTCGTTGTCTCAGACCCTAGTGAAGATGAAGATGAAGATGACGACGACGATAAATTAGGTGATGAGGAATCAGAAAGGGGGGAAGAGGATTCTGATGGTGGTATTAATGTTGTGGATGCGGCGGAAGCTGACGAGAAATTTGCATTTAAAGTTGTTTGTGGAACCTTAATCATCAACACAATGCACACACAATAGTATTGAAATGTCATTGTTTTTGTCCTTTACTTATACTTTCATACATTAAATACATATTACATTTTTACATTGTATTGAAATTGGAATTGGATGTGACATCAACATGGCGATCCCATGACTAAGCAATTGCTCATCTAATTTCTAATTCCTCCAGACAAAGGCAATAAGTAAATATGTACGACTGTCTTACATGCATCTGCATCGTTATGTTTATGTTTATTATTTATTAGGCTTTTCCTCGCAAAATCTTAATCTAAACCGCTCATTAATATGCGAGTCGTGTGCGACGTCGTGAAAATTCTATCTATCTTTCTTGAAACTAAATATTTGAGTGTTCTCAACAACTTTTTCACTATTAAAATCTGCACACGTTACAAGTTATTGAATATCTGTGTACTAGTAATGGATTGACTTTGGGCACACTCCGCGAGAAATTTAAGATTCAAGGCATCTATATTAATGTTTAATTACACATTAGAATGATACTATTGTAATGATTCTACATTCTACATAGCTTGTACAGATACTCGTTATTTACCTACTGTGATGTGATTTATTATAGGTAAGTCATGATATGTCTTATTAAATTATGTATGTACTTACAATTACGATTAGTGCTTACTCATACTCAGCAAGTTTACAGTTTACGCACTTTTCCTCGTCATTTTCTATTTTCTACACATTCACTGTATTATATCATAAGTAAAGTTGGTAACAAAATATTATTGTCTATTGATATTATTTTACTCAAGTGTTACTAATGTATTTTATACATACAAAGAACAACATTTTGTGGCATTTATAGTGCTTTTTCTTGTCGCATTGTATGCGTGCATGTAAAAAATGCAAAATGAATTATATTATGAATAATACCCAAAACATTTTTCAATTTGTTTTGTTTTGTTTTTTGCCTAGTTTAAAAGGATGATAATATTATGTACGTACAAATGTTGATGACGATGAGGAGAATGAGAAGATGATCATCGTTTAATATTCTCATTTAAAAGTTTAATAAAGATTACCTCACTGACTGTGATTTGTCCTTCCACTGCGCCCACGACAAATGCCGAACCCAGAAGAATGAGTTGGAGAAGCTGCAGTCCAGGTAAACGTCTTGTAAAAAATCGCCCATACACTCTGTTTGAAGCCATCATTGTCACGGCCACTTCTTGTTGATGTTGCTGTCTTGTCTTGTCTTCTTATATTTTATACTCTCTTTATACTGCTCTCGCAAAAGTCACGAATCCCTCTCTTTTGCTATTTATCACAAAGAAGAAGAGAACAGAATAAGTGGAAGAAGAGCAACACAAGATTCAAAACACACTAGTTCACTCATATTATAACCATAAGGAGACTATTATTATTATTTATTGTGTAAACTACGTCAAAAACTCAAAACTCTTCATCTTCATCTACTATCTTTATTATTGCAAGTTAGCTTTCATCAGACGGGGCATCTATGTATGTATGTACATTGAAAATTAAAAATCAAAAATGTTTGTGTAAAGTGTGTACAGTATAAAGAGTATGTGTAGTGTGTACTATGTTTATACTGTATGATGATATAACATTATTATGTTGCTGTTGATGTTTGATGGCGAATCTCATAATCAACACTGTAATATTTTGTATTTGTACAGTATACAGTATACACACTGCACACGTTTTCCTTTCTTCGTGAAATTATGACCTCTCAAATGCTCATCATTAACAATATAATTATCAGCTCGAAACTCTTCACTCCGTCAATCTTCAGTCCAAGTCCATGTTCGAGTCCGAGTCAAAATCCAAAAGCAAAAACCAAGTTTTAAACCTTAAACTTGTGTACTAAAAAAATGTAAAGCTCACTATAATCAGTAATTTTCTGTCGTTGTGTAATCTGTAATCTTGTATGTACGTATTACGTATTATGTATGATTCATTCAATCTTTACGTTTTACTCCGTCCTGGAATTTTTTTGAATCTCTAGGGAAAAGAAGAGAAAACTTTTTTTATCGCAAAAAACTGCAAGCTTCGAAGCTTCTCCCTATTAATCAACTGCTGGGCATTTTCTTTATACTTTTTCTTCAGACACTTTATCCTTTATGCATAAGTAGTGTAGTATTGAACTTGTTCAAAAAATACTTTATACATGTACAATTGTGAAAAATGACCGCAAAAAGCAAATTGGAAAAATGCAAATTGGTCACTGGTCACTGGCTGATGAAGAAACGAAAGGAAAAGGAAAAGATTCTTCACACACACACAAACACAAAAAGTAGTTGACAATAAAATGGCAATATCGTTGACGATGCTGGAAATTAAGACTAAATTGCAATAATTATCTAATTATTCTATATTCTATATAAATGTGTAGGACTCTACTAGGACAGATTTTTTCAATATCAATATCAAATAACTGACCACACCACCACGCCGATCTTCTCCTGATCCGTATAGTGTACAGATACAGACCGAGGGTTTTTCCTCTTGTTGGGTCTGTTCTATCGCTTCTTCGGCTTCTTTGCCTTTGTTTTTTGTTTTTGCACTACAAACTAACCACTACTGTTCTTGGTCGTCTGCTCCTCCTCCTTCCCAAAGCCTAATGATAATGGCTCATTATGTCGACTTGAGAAATATTGTGGTCAAAATGATGATCTTGCTGTACATATACATGCATGCACAAGTATATCATAAATACATATGTGTATGACTAAAACTGTGTATAGTATGAAGAGGGCAAAGACAAGCACTTTTTTTCAAGGGAAATCCACTACACTGTACACTTTGCACACTAGACGAACAATTCAATTCGATTCAATTCACCTCAGGATTCAACAACCACGAGATGACGATAATATAATAGATGAGGATGAGATGAGATGAGCCTTGTTGAGACCGACCAGGCTATTTTAATATTAATATTATTACAATGTCTATACTTCGGATGTATGTATGTACTTCACTCACTTCTTAAATACATAGATAAGTATTAAGTAAGTATATTTAGATCTTGAGCCGATACTATCTATGTATAATGTAATTTATAATATATTGTTAGTATCAAGAAGGTAGGTAGAAAGTGAAGTATTGTATAAACATAATATATTACTTATGTGCGTGTATAATGTATGTGTATAATGTACACGTAACTTTTAAATAATAATATTAATGGTGATGATGATCATAATGGCAAAAATCAGTTACATATTCCACACACCGCAGCACTAAACACTAAACAATAAACAACACTGTACACAGTATACACATAGGAAAACAAAGCTGCAATCCAAATTCAAATATACAAATCCAATACACACGCGGAGCCGTATATTATAAACAATGCACACACAATGCCCAATATATATGCACTAAACACTAAAACAGCTAAACAAAACTGAATACTGAATAATGATTGCAAATTATGTATTAGGCAGTGAGCAGCAAGTGAGCACTGACGATATTGTACAACATGTAAGTTGAGTCAAGAAAATGGAAGGAGAGAGTGAAAGAGAGAGAGAGAGAGAGGAGCGGACGCTAAAAAGTATCTCTAAATTGATACGGAGATGACGATGGCATGGAGCTTCTGATGATATTATTATAATAATGTCTTTATGTACGTCTTTAGACACTCAAGTATGTAAGTATGTATAATACATGTGGCTGGACACACCTTGTGTATTATTTGTGTATATGTATAACATACACACTATACTACTTATATTGTCGTTGTAGACTGTCTACGCAGTGCGATCACTTGAAAAGCATCCTCTATCTTCTCTGCTATACAGGTGAGTATGAAGTATGAGGATAATAATAGGTATTTGTTTCACATGTTTTGCGAGTGGTCTCTCAGTCTCATCACTAAATACTAAATAACCTTTACTATTTATGGCCCAGGAAAGCTCCTAATAAATATAAGAAAAAAAGCTTGTACTTTTCTTCTTGTTCTACTCACCACAACATGCATACACAGCGTTGTATAGTTAGTCAAAGAACATAATATGAGCGATGCAAGATGAAGATGATAGATTTTGGTGTATTTGCCTTATTTGATATAGCATAGGTACAATTTACAATGTATACAAAGTATCACTCTCGCTCTCGCTCGTCAGTTGTTTAAACCTCAAAACTCCAAAAGTATCTATCTAGATGTGAATGTATTTTAGGAATAGGGAAAAGACTTTTGAAATTTGATGTTTGGTTTGTCCTCCCTCACAAACTTTGTTCTTAACTTTCCTCTGTGACTTTGACTCTGTATTCGCGAATTCTGAGCCGCGACTCGGGCAAAGCACGAAAGCGTAAAATTTGCAATAAAACCTTTTGTACACACATCACATGGAAAAATGGAAATGGACATGGGCATGAGCACATGCAAATAAAAAGGATTCGACAATTCACAGCCTGAGCATATGTATACATACTACACACGTACTGATATTTCAGTTTTCTTCTTCTTGTTCTTCTTGTTCAGCAGTGTGCTAATTGTACTGTGATGTGTGTGCAATAAGTATACATACATATACATATACAGTGTATAAATATAGAGGATTGGTGGAAAAAAGACAAAAGTGTGAGTTTGTCGCTTGTTTTGTATGTTAAAAATGTTATATTGTGCTCATGTACTTTGTACATATGTATGTATATTTTTTTGTGAACATATTATAGATATTCAGTGCGTCCCACATAATATATTAAGAAGGATTGCATGTGTGTATAGATAAAAATTGTACTTTGGTGCATCTATTGTTTCCCCTGTCGATTCTCAGCATGGAGTGTGGACTATCAATTATGCATTGGCTATTCTTGCAGACGACGGTGGAGACTTTTGCTGTATATGTATAATACATATAATATTTTGTATTACATCTTTTTCAGCAAGTTTTCTCTAGCCAAAGGCAGAATTTTGGAGCTAGAAAGAGTGTACAAATACAAAGGGAGAATATCGTCCATATAAATACATTGATGCTTAACTTTGTTGGTTCATTTTTCAGCACATATTTTTAGTCTGCGAAACGCAACCTTTTCCTCCAATATATTCCATATTATGGAATGGATTATGGATGACGTATCTGTGTATATCCACATGATGATGACGAAGAAGATGTATACATACATACAAAAAGAAAAGTGGAGACCATGTACTATGTATTATGTATGGTGCATATTCAGAATATTGAACACTCGTAGTTGTAGATGGACTTGGAAATAATTGAAATACAGATAGTTTGTGTACACAAAATAAGTACAAGAGTGTTCATCTCCTTTCTGAATAAGTAATGAAGTATGTATACCTAAGGTCTGTTATATCATAAATAAATAAAAATGTATATTATGTATTGTGTATTAGTGGACGTGAGGTGAGAAAGTGAAGTAATATCTCCTCCCTCACATCATCCATCTACTTTTTCGTTTAACCTCTTTGCTATTTGCCCATTTAACATTTGAATCATTATAGGGCATGCATACGCTTTTTTATAATATGTGTGTAAAGTGTACATACATACGTAGATGTACATAAAGTGTTGTACAAATAAGCCATCAAATTCAATAACCAATAACTCCAATTTCAATTCCGAATTCCTATACACAATACACAGAGATACATACAATCTATCTCTCTCTCTTTGGGCAATTAACTGAGGCACAACAAAGGCCATAATATTATTGAACATGTATAAATAAATAATTGCAAAAAGGCTTTCAGCAGGTCAAGCGTGGACATTTTCTCTGTTTACATTGTACAAAGTGCATAATGTGCTCCATATTTTAGCCCGTGGAAAAATGAAACGACGAAGAAGGAAAAAATGAGTTAAGTGTCTCGTTTATGTATAAACTGAGGGAGAAAAGCATTACGATTCTCCGCTCCATTTTCAGGCACAATAAAAGTGGGTAAACTCATTCAGAGATACATAATAAGTACATGTTTGCAATGCTATCAATAAAATTGCATAGTACCGCAAAAATAGGACAAAATAGCTGTCTCTGAACTTAGCCGTAGCTTTTTTGTTCTTTCCTATATGTATGTAAAATGTACATATAGTGTACTGAAATGCTCTTCATGGGGTGGACATTTTTTCCCGGTTTCCATCTATTGAAATTTTGTTACTCTTTATTTATGCCACTGATTATTTTGTTCAATGTGAGCATCTTTTTTGAAAATCTACAAGAAAAAAAGGAATCAGTGATATTAGGAATTTTTTCACTCCTATGTATCTGCTTTAAAGCTTAAAGCACATGCATACATAGGTGACTAAAAACGTTTAGATAGAAAGAGAATACATACAAAAGATTCACCCCTGTGATATGTATTTCTGTTTGTGCATGTGTAAGTAAGTAAATACACCAAGTACTTTCTTTCCCCATTCCAATTTCCTTTACTGCGGTTCCCATAAAAAAGAAAAGAGAGCGGTAAGTAAAGGACAGCGGTAGAGGTGACAAAGGACGAATGGACGACGAAAGCAAATTATTGTGTCAATGATCGAGGAATTGCTGTTCGTTGAAACTGGAACGTTCCCACT
>JAQIVE010005485.1:0-12828 GCA_034698285.1 Sminthurinus bimaculatus | reverse complement strand
CCTATGCATCGCGTACAAAAATGCCTACAATATTTGCTACAAAATGTACGGCCGGTCTGCGGGATACCCCCTAATATTCATCATCATTTATTAAATGTACTATTTACAATATTAATTACACTGCATTTTCTCGATAACATACAACAGGAAAGAAACAAATTATGTTACATATTTTTACTATGTAAAGAAGTTACATCATGGTAAAATGGATATAAATAATATTCAGCAACCAAGACTGTTACTATTTTGTAACATAAATATTGTACATTATTTATACTTTAAGTATCTTCAGCGTTTACATCCTGTCCGTTTAAGTACTTTAACTCTGATGGACACTTGATACACAACAATGTATTGCAACAATGCAATACATTTCAAGCATGTAGGACAGTTCAAAACTATTATGCGTGGCTTAATTGCTTAGAACTACGTATAAACTATTATTAATATTAACATTTCTTAACGAACTTTTGTTCATGTAGACTCTAAAAATTATTGCTTGGCTAGGCTAAACTACAACTAAAAAATTCACAAACTTGATTTGAATCTAAAGTCTAAAGTACAACTTACAATACATGGATACAAAATCAAAAAATAATCACAGACTCATTGAAAATGTGTCAAAATACCATTGGACACAAAGAACAAACAAAACACCGTCAATTTTCCTCTTTGATTTTCATCCATCGATTTGTTCTGAAAACTAAATCTCATGATTCCCGACTCCGACCCAATAAACTAACCAAGTCACGACTTCATGTGCAATATACATTATACATTGTACATGTCTCAGCTTTAGTAAACTTTGCTGCTTCATTCTTTTTCTTTGCTACATAAATAGAACAAAACAAAAACAGAGTCAACAAAAGATGGACAAGTGGTTAAATCAAAGTGTTTGAAAAATTTAAAGAAACAGATCCCTAAAATGATAAACAATAAAATCACATCCTGCATGCAGATGCAGATGAATTTTTTATAGGGAAACAAAGAATGTGCATTGCTAGAAAACGTAATGTTGAACGGGAAGAAACTTCAAGAGAGAGGAAATAAAATGAGAAAAGTAGCCCACAAAAATGCAAAAAACGACCACAAAATTGTCAAATATCATTTTTTGTAAGGAAATCTAGCTCTATTTACTTGCGCAGTAGAAAAAGAAACTACATAGAAAAAACAAAGTTCCAATCCTATCCATATGTCCAAGTGTTTAACCACAATTGTAAACCAAAAGTTTAAACAAAACACCAAACAGCAAAAACGTCTTAACCACACATTTTTCTGCTGCATCAAGAATCAAGATAAAGAATGCAGATAAAACGTTTCCATACCGTCCAGGTCATTGTGTAAATAGCTAATCGAATGTACAGAAACCAGGTGGTGAAATCGTCTCTGTGTACATTGTACATAAATATGAATCAACGGCATCAAGATAAAAATTGCCGAGCACAGACAAAAAAACAAAGGCATTGTATTATGAGTTAGAAATCAAAAGTTTTCATCATTCTTTGTTTGTTTTTCATACGTGCATCTATTTTTACACAGATACCTACATAGATATGTACATAAAAAGATTTTGCCTGGAACGAGAAAAGGTTTATACAGTTTTCCAAAAATCATGACTGATGACATGATACGTATATCTACAAATAAGATAATTACCCACGTACATACATATGTATACTCCTTCTTACTCTACTTTCTCAATGCCAAGAAAATATTGAAGTTAATGGTTAATGAGAAAAGGAGAGTTGCACAACTACAGCTTTACTTTCCTTTAGTTACGTAGACGCCAAAAGAAAACAAAATATTACATCACAATACTCAAACACGAAGGTAGCAAGTCACTGACTCAACTTTGACTTTGATTTTGACTTTTTGTTCTAATTTCTATTGTATTTCCATTGTTTATTTAAGCTTAAATTTATGGGGATGCTGACGAGGTTTCCCTGTCTATATTTCTCCAGACTCTAAAAATGCCCGACAGTTTCAACTTCTAGCTATGTATAAAATACAGATACAAACTAGAACAACAGAGATGGTAACACAAAGTAGATAGATATTCCTTTATGTGCTGCCGATGATTTGAATTGAATTTTCGATTTCCCTTCATTCTCCACTCAACTTGGATACACACACTTTAATTGCCTTTTTCCATCGGTTTAAAACTTAAAAGGCGGAGTGTTCGGCCTGCTTCAAAATCTGATTCCCACAAACGAAACTGCTTTTCTCCTCTTCAAATAGGATGGCGAGAGACTTTATGTATTTCATGTCTTATGGCTTATGGGTAAGATCGAGAAAGGGTATAAGACCGAGACGGAGACTGAGATTGAGCTTCATTCTATATACATGCATAGCTGCTTGAGTTGTTGATCTTCAAGATTTCATTTTATATGTACACCTCACATCATAATCCAAACTTTGAAGATTCAGCGTTCAACATTCAGCTCCAACTCCTAGACACATGAAACATTAAATAAATGATAATGATGTTGTTGTTGTTTTTGTCTTGTTCCTCCTCTTCTTCTTCTTCTTTGCCCGGAGGTTTTCATTGATAATTACCCAAGATAATTATGTACTGAATATTACATACATAATCCACATTCACATCATCCATAGAGCCATATATTCATACAACTCTCGCATAAGCTTTCGTAATAATACAGAGAAAAACACACTACACAAGATGCACTGACTGTATACAGATTGCAGTTGGAGATCGTACACGTGTAACGTGTAGTATAATAACACAATGTAGTTTGGATTTCATATTGCATTGTTTTTTTGTATTATTGTACGTTAGATAGCTTCACAAAATATTTAGGGAGCTGTATTAATACCAAATGAGCAGGTGGTCAAAGTTACAAGAATGACCGCAAGGAATTCTACACATGATCTTTATTATCAGTACTATTATCCTCATTTCATTTCTTTTACTATGTATATGTATCATAATTTGCCTTTGTTTAAATAAAGAGATCAGCTCGTGCGATGTCTTCGGCCATTTCCATTTCCTGTCAAGATGATGCACTAATTTTAATTCCAAATCTCCTTTCGGCTTTTCTTCGTCCAGAATTTTCATAGCAGAGATTCTTGATTCTTGATTGCTGATTGACAACTTGATGAATTTTTGGAAGGTTTTCACGTTACTCATAGACTAATTAACGTAACATTCACTGTGGGTACAGAGTACAGAGTCAAATTCGGGGTAGCTGTTGTAAGTAGATATTGATGTTGAACTTTTTCCAGGAAAACGACGGCGTTTGACGAATGAAACTTTTATTGGTAAACCCAAAAGGTGCTTTAGACTAAACTATTTAATTATTATTTATTTAGGTAGATTTTTTAGATTTTTGGTAAAGGTGGAACTCATCATGAGACCGGTTGTGTGCCGTCAGCGGCAGACTTTTCAGTTGCAATCTGCAAAGCAAGCAAGAAAATCAATTGAAACTTTGTTGAATTTTCTTAAATTTTCAATATAAAACTTAATCTAGGTTATACTTACTTAAACTTTATCATTTTCATTAACCTTTCACCCGTCTAATAAATAATGTGCAGTGGGGAAAAAGATGAGCATCAAGTTACAATTTACGAGATTGAGAGTTCGAAAACTATTTATTTACCACTAAATTTAAATGAGAGGCATTATTTTCGTGTGTGTGGCTATTTTGCTACAGTATTGTGTTTTATCTCACCGTGAAAATTTAACCCTCCAACACATACTTGAGTGAATCCACGAATTCTCATCTTACAGATAAATGTGCAAAAAATCGAAATACACTGTGCAATGCATTGTATCGAACAATACAAATACTATGTATACATACGTACATGGAAACGAAATTTTTGTTCAGCATTTTTTCCCTCGTGAATTGTTTTTATGTACTACTATTATGTTCGTTGCTCGTATGTATGCATAATGTATATGTATGCAGTATCTATACTTGTTATACATTTTTCGTGTCACTGGCATTATCCACAATATATTCTCCATTATCCATGTTTTTATTATCTTGTGATGGTGAAGTAGTGTGAAGTCCATGCCAATGAGCCGTGCAGTTGTGTATTTCTATCTGCCTGATATTTTCTTAAACTAAAATACACTACAATGGTAGAGTTACAAAAAAACGACAAGGCAGTAACGACTGCTTTTTTTTCGTACATCACGCATACATACACACAGAAACAGAACTGGGAATATTGCTCTTCGCCCCAAAGCTAAACTTTGAGTACAAAAATCTAAGGCCATAATCTACAACGTCTCTCTTCCCTCATTCATTCCGTGTACGTTGTACGTGTATACATTTTCCATGTAGCAAAATAGTTTTTCAAATGAGAGCTAAAGCAAAGGCTACATTCAAAATAAAAACTGAACTCGGAGAGATGAACGACGAATCTCAAGAGTTGATGGATTCTTATATTAGTATGATGATTCTAGCAAATCTAGCATGTACGAAGCATTAAAATGATGTTTGTCTTCGGCTTTGGCACGATATTTTTAATAGGCTTCTTGGGCGACAAGAACAAGCCCAACAATGCAATTACTGCAAGTGCAAACTCAGGAAAATCGTATCAACCCCTTTCCTTACAATAATATTTCTTAGATATGCTTTCGTGTAGATCTAGAATAGTGATGGGGAAGAAATCTCGACAGTTTCAGTAGGCAGGAGAAAAAGTAAATGGAAAATAAGGAGGCAAGAGAGAGAGAGAGAGAGAGAGAAAAGGAAAAAAATTCAAATTCAAATCTGTATAGAAAAAAGAAAAACGAAGGAAGAATGAAATAGGGAAAAATGGGAAGTAGGCAGTAAAAGAAGAAGAAGAAGAGGCAGATGAAGATGAAAAGAATGCAAGTGCTCCTCGACTCATGTATGTTCTTGTTCTTGTGTTTTTGTCCTCATCACGATGATGCTCAAGTCAATTTAAAGACAAAAGTTGAAGAGAACTGGCAAAAGAAGAAGTTAAAGAGGAGAGAGAGAGAAACAGAGACAGAAAAAACGTCTCTGAGATTATCTTTTCTCAAGTCTGTTTCGTCATTACCACCGCATGCTACGAATATATTATACATAGACAGCCGTGTAATTATATGTAGCAGGTATGTATATTATATTTAGTGAGGATATGCTCAAGGTATTAACTACACACACTTATACACCTATGAGTGATCAACTACAATACAGTATGAGGAGAAAAAAGAATACGATATGAGCTCTTCACTTCACTTTTCGCTATGTGTAAGTATGTAACCATGTATCTTCATACTAGGTATTCTACTCTTCTTACATTCAAAACTTAACTACGTAGTCTGTTTCTCTACATATTTTTTCATTTTCCCTGTCTCTTTCTGCCTTTCATTATTTTCAAATCATTCAGGGACACGTTTTTGTTTTGCTCGTTCATTTTTACCCTCGTCATGTGCATATACATATGCGTAGACACTGTCTCACAGTTTACGTCTAGAAGACCCATTAATGCTTTTATGACAATCAACTCCTTCTTCCCTTCTCTGTCTTGTATTTAAAAAATTCAGGTGTTCATTTTTTCGCTTCATACTTATGTAGATAGAACACAGCAGCGATTTTTGAGGTCAATAGTACATATAATTCCTAATCTTATTGTTAGTCGGCAATTCAAGATTTTTAAAGATATTATTGCACGTTAATGGTCTCTAAAAAGTAAAATTTTGTATTTTATGTGTTGCTCTCATGTACTTTATTATTTTACATGAATTACTTTGCAATTTTATCTGTGTATTACTACAAAATTTATTTCTCACAATACGTTTACAAGATATTGAATATCTGCACATAAAATTCTCATTTATGATCATGGTATTTGAAATTGCGCGTGTATTAGAGTAATATTAGCTAGTTCTGACTCAACATTAAAATGTAGTATTTAGAATTAAAATAAAGATAAAGTTTAGTACTTAGACAATTAAAAAGTTAAAGTAAAGTTATAGAACTAGAAAAAAAGGCGTACCTGGACGATTCAAAGAATGAAATGCTGAAGAAGACGAGGTAGAAATACATAGAAGAGTAATAGAGTAGCGTTCCCAATGAAGCAGCATGGAAAGAAAAGAAAGAATAAATAACGATTTTAGTAATTTTCATAGATCTTATAAATGAAATTTTCGTAATCATTGCAATTCTGCATTTTTAGCCACATTTCTATGGTCATTAGTAGAAAAAATGGAAGGAATAAGTGTATTATACGTTTATGTATTTATTTTAAAAGTGTGATTTAAAGAGTCTCTTTGTATCATTAACATTCGAATTTTCATTCATGTGCACTTTGTACCACAAATCGCTCTCAGATACACAAAAGGTATTTACATTTATGTCTTATGTCGCAGGTGTTACTGACTAATGATTTTACACAGTAAAATTGTTTCACAACGAAATTCTTTGTTTCTTCTTTTATCAAAGTAAGAGAGAGTGTCATTAGAATTAGAATTAGGTGTGTGATAATATGTCGGGGAAAACCATTATTCAATTCCAAGATACATATTTTATGTATTTTTTCAAGCAGTATTTGCTTATCGATTGCATGCTGCATATATTAGTATATTATGGTATATAGTTGTGATTATGATTGTGGGACGTCAATAAGCAAACAAACATGGCATGTCGGTGCATTTATAAGATACATTCTGCATTATAATATAAGGAGAATGAGAGCATCATAGTGCCTGAGAAAAAAGGCAGGATCTTTGACGAGAATAGACAAACGGCAAGTATTCTTCGGCGTCTAGCGTAAACAATCAACTCTCTGCTTGTCTATCAGCATTAACATTGCTACATAAATATATTATGTACCACAAAAACATATCTATGTATCTATACATAAAAACATAAATGTGGTGCACTCAAATGCATGTATTGCCTAACCATCTTCGCATCTCCTTGCCATAATATGCTGCTCACTGTTCCAAAGCAAAAGGGGAGATCGAGAAAGAGAGAGAGAGGAAAACCTGTAGTGTGTATACATAAGTAAGTATGTATATTTATACACATCTCTTTGGATAGATGGATTTGGTTGTGTTTGTGCATAATCTAAATGTATAATATGCATGTGTTTGTGAATATGTAGCCTATATTGTTGGCTGTAGATTTAGATTATGTGGATATGTCGTATTGTATTGCATAGAATGTGTTGTATTGTACTATGTTGTATTATGTTCTACACTGAACTGTATTGTATTGTATCTAACTGGTTTATGTCCTTTGCACACCGTCATTTTATTTCATTTCATTTCATTGCACTTTATTTTATTTTATCGACGCATAATAAATAATAATACCCATAATCATGGAACAATGATGAGTCGTCCATATAGTCGCCCATCTTCATAAAATACCTGCATTTACCATTTAGATGTTGTGTCTTTTACATACTTTTGTCATTCTTAATAGATAACAATAAAGTTACGTTCCCACAAGTTTAGACGAAAAAGAAAATTTTTATCATAAATACACGAATATAAAGACAGTTTCAAAATGTACCAACGGCAAGTCTCATTCATTGATCAATGAATGAAATTTTTATGGTAAAATTTTAGAAAAACTTTCTCCTTACGACCCTATATACATTTATACCTGAATCTTTGAAGATTTCAGATACAGAACATGTCAAACACGATAAAAATGTATGATATTTGCAAGATACTTTTGATTTTGATTTTTGGACTTGAGATAAAATTTGATAGATCTAAAACTATACAAAAAATGAAGTGAACACAATACGCTGTATGTGTACCGAAATTTAAATGTGAGTCACCGTGTGAATTTGATGTAATCTCTTTATCAAACTTGTGATTCCCTAAGTGGATTTGAACAGGAGTATTTCTACTTTTATTTGCTCTGCTCGCTGTCCCTTTTTATTTCCTTTTCTGTTCCCTTATGCATACATACATACATACATGGTTCCATAATAAGTCCAACTGGATATTTTTGTCAATCTTATCACATCTCTCATCTGCATCTCTCTTTTTGTCAATGTACATCTCATTCAGTCTTCTTTACACTTTGCACCTCCGAAAATCACCATCGTCATTATCCTTATCGCAAAGTTACACGAATTATGAATTTGATTTATGAACAGAATATGAGAACCTAAGAAAAATATTAAAAAATGTTCCCTTTCGCTAATTAAGATAGATAGATATATCAAGCAATGTCTATACTGTACTATACCAACATGTAAATATAGGTAGTCATATTCACAGTTCATTCATTTTCATTCTATAACAAAAAACCCCAAAAGCTTTTCTAATATTCTCCAGGGGACTAATTTATTTAAGATTTTAGAGATGCGCCTTTCCCCCCATAGAAATCTTCAAAGAGTTCAAAGAAATGGGGAGCATGAAGATGCAGTTGGTTATACATACATGGAGTTACATAGGTATTGCATACATAAAAGATAAAGTGATGGTCTCGTAATTAGTTTGCCGTTTGAAGTTTCATCTCCACACACAAGATTGAAAGAGACCAAAGGCAAACAAAATGAGAGAGGGAAAGAAAGAGAGAGAGAGGGAGAGAGAGATGAAAAATGTAGCAAAAGAAAATGATGATGATGATGATAAACAAATATGAACACATGGGCGGCCAAGACGCCAGTAATCAGAGGCAGAGGCAGAAGCAAAGGCAAGTCAGAGTCACAGAATTATGTATATATGTACATTGTACAACAATCATAAAGCTGCAGTCGAAGAGTTGTTACTGTATTATTCCCTGTTATATACGTAGGTTTACACACGACCAGGTGTGCAGGCCGTGTGGACTTGAAGTTTATGTATCTTGTTGTACATTACTACTATGCCCTACCATTAAGTACTATATATTGCTCAAGTGAAAGTCTCCATCGCCTTCGTCATCTCCATCTCCAATCTCCATTCTTTTGTCGTCTTGTTCCTCTCTTAAGTCAACTTCAACAATCCTGATACTTCATACTGTGAATAGATACATACATACACTCTTTTTGCTAGAGCTGTAGAGGACGTTGCAAAATAACGTTTCACAACATCATCCTGAGAATATAATGACACGGTCGGAGTAGGCAACTGTTCCATAGGCCAAGATACAACTATTAGCTCAAAAAAGTTGGTTGGCCCTTTTGTATGTACAATGTACAGGTCAAAAACAGGAGAAAAGGGTGGACGGAATTCTTTCGAATTCCTTTCAAAACTGAAGAGGAAAAGAAGAAGAAGAGTTGGATTGTCATTACAGTAATTTGCAGCATCAGCTGAGCCGAGGCTTTTTTAACCTTTTTCGCATGATGGGAAAGGAAACTTGGAAAAGTATGTATGCATTGTATACACAAGAGTATGAGAATAAAATAAAACAATCTTTATTATTTAGTAACTATATACGAGCAAAAATACAAAAGCTTTATGCTCTCGTATTATTTTTGAGCGTATATAGAATACTTAAGCTCAATAATTCAGCCAAGTTTACATCGTCATAAACCAAATACTAAATACCAGAGTGAACTACTTGCCCTGAAGGAATCGTAGTAATAGTAATATTATAATATTCTGTTACTACTAGTTACAGTAGCAGCACTAGTAGTTGAGGTTGAGATAAACTATGAATACGAATAATGTTCTTGCAAAGAGTCGCAAAAGAACACTGTAACGTACCTACAATACATACAATAGTCCTTCGTATTATTATGTCGTATTTTACTTCTCCCTTTTTCACACACATATACATACATATACATACACATACAATCTCTAGTTTTTCTTTGCTCGTACAATTACTGTAATAATGACACTGTTTACAGCGTGTATACATATAGTATACACCTTTACTATTCCACATAATATACATACGTATAGCATGCACCCCATCAGTATCTATCGCTGCCGTTTGTGATGTTTGTGGTGGTAAATTGTGTGTGTGATGGAAAACCTGAAATGGAATTGAGCAATGCAACAAAATGTAATATGCAGGAGTCTACTATACATTTTACAAAATATGTATTAGGGTACATATTGGAATAGAGTTCACAATTTTTACACTTCAAAATATTATGCACATACCGATGGGATGTGGTGTGATGTGCGGAGACTCAACTCGATTCAACTTTATATTATGTGTAGATATGTATTTTATTCTATTCTGTTCTATTATATTCAGCTGAACGTCCTCTCCAACCTCAAAAACTCAAAGCTCAAAACTCAAAACAAATCCCAAGGTTGGAACTCGTGTACAATAGATATACATACAGATTTCTCGTTTCCTTGATGTGAGTGTCCATATTCCATATCCATAAAACACAAGCTAGCTCACATTTCTATGTATCTATGTACTTGTATGTGTATTTGAATACATATGTATTTGTGTTTTTGTGTATACCACATACATACTATCAAAGTGCATAATGAATGGGGGAAATGACGATGGCAAGGGATGAGAAAAAAATTTATAAATATACAGTACAGGACGTTCATATTCATATTAATTGGTAAGACGATGGCGATGGCCTTAAACAATCTAGGGAGAATCTCTGCACATATATGTAAGCTAAGAAATATGTAAATTGAGCGTCGGAACGTGTAAATATCAATTTAGGACAATAATTCATGCCTCTTTTCTTTATACGGTACCACAATACTTTGCTATGGTATAGTAGATAGTAGTTAAAATTTTGAATTTTATCCGTAAAAAGTCATGAACCTTTTCCCAAAGTTAACGTTATTGTACATAATAACTATTGCATTTCCATTTTTATAGTTACTATGCACAAAAATAGGAATTTGTACTGTTACGACTGAAACTGCAAAAGGTTGTCGTCTTTGGTAGATACACAACAGATAGATACATGCCTACATTTATCGTCCCTTAATTTATACTCATAACTTGGAATCAAGGAAGAAGATAAAAATGTGGAGAAGAGCAAAAAATATCTGACTGATTATTATTGCGATAAATAATTCCGCCAGGTAATATTTTCCAAGTATAAAATTAGATACATACATTTCACAAAATCAAAGTACACTTCCCAAAGGGAACCACAAAGATCCTGTCACACTGATATGGAACTCATTTTTTTAAATGTCCTTACAGTTTCACAAGATACACATTATGTGCACAATGCATATAAAAATGATAAAAAATGTTTTTTATACCGTAGTTACATGTATTACGCAACATTTAATTTGATTCGTTTGTTTGTTTTGTTGAGCAGTTTTTGCTGTTGTCTAACCTCAACCTGCAGATGCAGTGGAAATTCATGTCCATCTTTTGAATTTTCTTTCATTCGTTCAAATGCATGTATGTATATGTCTGTAGTCTGTACCTATGTATATGTACATCATCATAACCAAGCATATTTATTTATTTATTGGCTATTGCAGATTACTGATTGCACATGGAATAGTTATTTGTTATTTGCTTCAATGCTGAATATTTGAGATTCAGCATTCAACTTGTTCAGCATCAGATCCCTGTGTATGGTATACAGCAGGTTACAATGTCCAATAAGCAAAGGAGCATATATATCATATGTATATGTATATATTACACATGCACATGGAGCTGCGTTACGTTCTGCTGTGTTTTATTTTGTTTTGTAAAAATTGTTTACGTGCATAATGTATTGTATATATGTGCCGTTCATTCCACATTCCTGATTCTCGATTCTTAATACACAGCCAAACGACGAGAGAAAGAAAGAGAGAGGAGGAGGAGACGAAAAAGAAGAATAAATGAGGAATCCTACATCCTTGCAGGTGAAGAATTGATTGATCGAAAAACATTATGCGAGTTGCCTTCATCTGCCTTGCCTTTGGCTTTATTTTGATTTTTTTTCTTCTTCTTCTTCGTCTTCGTCGTCGTCGTTTTCTTCTTGGTTCGTTCTTCTTTGAATATTGAGAATTACTGAGAGTCTGGCTTTGGCATACATTATAGAAGACAGACTATGCATATATACATGCATATACACGCAATATTTTCAGTAATTTTCTGCACAGCAATGGTTGAAGCCAGCCAAAGGAAACTGAAGCTAAGAGCCACGTCGACTTTTCACATAAAATTCATCTATAATGTAAAATATTATGTTATTATGTGCAATCTAAAATGTACAGTCCACAGCTAATGTGAATGTAGGGAAAAAAATAATTTTGCACAAACTGCAAACTAGAATGGCGACGTACGTCTCAGATTCTCAAATCTCAGCTACATAATAATGATAATCTACATCTCTCCCTTTATTCCTCTCGTTCTCTATCCTTCTATATTCTATATACATACATGAAGAAATAAATATGAAGGAATGAGAAGGAGAGAGAATGAGACATGGAGCCCGATTAAAACGTGACTTGTTATTGTAAATTGTAATCTCTCTCTCTCTCTCTCACTCTTTGTCCATTGCTATAGTCTCACAATGATTATTTTGTAGAAAGGAAATGAACTCAGCAATCCACAGAGAGTGACGCCGAGGACGAATACAACTATGGTGATGGTGATGGTTAGTGCACGTGTTCAACTACAACTTGAGTCGAGTTGAGTACAGCTAACTAACAGCTATACAGATATATAAAGTAGATCTTTCACTCAACGCAAGTCAAGCCAACTCAACTCTCGAGCTACTTCCTTCTCCACGATCATACATACATATACATACACATACAAATTCACATTTCAAAACCATCACCATAAGAAGAAAATTCAAATTCAAAAATATCCATAGGCATAATAATATGGATACTATACATGTATATTTTGCATCTCTATTAATGGACTTGCCTTTTGCTCGACTAAATAATAAAAGCAAAAAGCGGACTCGAGCAGACGATATAATAATAATGTTATTATTATTGTGTCATGGTTT
>JAQIVE010005484.1:0-12830 GCA_034698285.1 Sminthurinus bimaculatus | reverse complement strand
GATTCAGTGAGTCTGACTGAATTTCAATTTCAGTCTGAAATTTTCAGACATTCCATGAGCAAAATTCTCATTCTCAGTCGTATTTTGACCGTACTTTTTAACAATGGACAATGAAGGATTTAGAATGAGTGAGACTGACAAACGGTATGGAGCAACTGATGGTTCACAGGTAGTTAATAATTTTGTTTATACATAAATCAAACATTTCAAACTACAATTTACTTATATGGGTCAATTTGTAATTATTAGTCATAAAATAGTCTGTTTTTGTAACAAATATTGTATGCATTTGACTTACAATTTAGACTAGCCCAGTAAGCGAAAATTCTCCCCCAAGTACAAATAATAATCGAAAAACAAATAATCGAGATGATCGAGATAGACACCTCTCCATTGACGTGGACGATAATAATGCTGGAAATAACAAGCAGCAGGAGTTTCCCAAAAAAGTTGATGATGACGACGATGACTTAGAATTTGATGGAAATGTTAATATTTTTGCCAGAATCGTGGTGAAAGTTCGCAAGGGTCTATACCAGACCGCTGTTGATAATAAGAAGAAAGTGAATTTGTTTCTCATATTTGCAGCCATAGTGCTGTATAATGCGTACTTAATCACGGCAGTCGTCTATCATGTCAACTATCAGAAGGGGGAGTCCATTGACTGGTGTAACGGCGTCGGAATTTTAATTGTTATCACAGCCATCGTCTATTGGTGCTTTTTTTACTACTACATATTAAGAGGGCTATTTGCCAAGCAAATTAAAAGGACCTTAATTGTTCCGCTCAAGAAAATCTTTGGGCCTCTAACTGGACGATGGTAAGAAAAAAGTTAAATTGACTACATACACACAAATAATCAGTGCATTCTTTCTTAGATTCATTTTTTGGCGTGAAATATTTTACTATTAATTTTACTGAAAAGATGTTTTCTATGTAAAGGTATTTTTCATACGGCTTTGCCTTCCTTGCATTGGCAGCAGCCGTGGCATTCATTATATATGACACTCGTGATAATTCAAAGCGTCTCATTTCCGCTGGAGGTCCTTATACATTCATAAATTATACATCATATTATTACAGAGATTAATACACCAAAATAGAGACCTGTTCTAATTTTCGATTGTTTCTACGAATTTGCTTTGCACTTTTGAATTATAGGAATTCTTGTCATCTTATTCCTTGGTCTCCTTGTTTCAAAGGTAATTTGCTCTACTATCAACTATGCATATGTGAAGCAATCTTCCAAAAGGCTATAATTAAATACTTTTTACGGTGACTTTCATGCACACATAAATACATGGTGCAGCATATAGTAATACGCTTTCGTTTCCTTGTTTTTTAGCACCCGGGTCACATAAAATGGTCTCAAGGTACTTGTGTATGAATTTTCTACAAATTTTCAATGGCCCTTAGAAAACAATCGTGCCCGAAAATCTCATATAATTTTGACACGATTTTGGCCCAAAATATTATAAATTTCAATCAACTTTTGATGAGATTTCGATGAAATATCATGAAAATCTTACCAAAAATTGCCAATTTTGTCGAATCTCATCAAATTTTCATGAGATTTAATAAGATTGTTTTCTAAGGCATAAAATAATATATGTACGTGCGTATTTTCGTTTTCTATAAGCATCGAAGCGTGGAAACGTCCATTTCTTTATAATTTAAATGCATGTCCTGTTGTTAACCTTTCAGTATTTTGGGGTTTGGGTCTCCAGTTTGTTTTCGGTCTGATAATTCTGAGATGGGATGGAGGTCGACAGGCATTCGATTGTATCAGTGACAAAGTTAAAACGTTTTTGGCATTTTCTGATGCTGGGTCAAGCTTTGTGTATGGCTACCTTGTAACTGGCAACGTTACGGGAACTGAAGACAGTATTGTAGCACCATCCATCTTTGTCTTTAAAGTAAGTTGGAAAAGCTTACGCAAAATAATGTCATATTATTCTCTGCCATTTTCCAAATTGTCCTACTTTATAATGTAGGAAGATTGTATACCATGTATGTATGTATGTATGTACGTTTAATGCTACTTTTGTGTTAATTTGTTTTTCAGTCATTATCAGTCATCTTTTTCTTCAGTTTTTTCATCAGTCTACTATATCATTACGGGGCCATGATGTGGTTCATTACCAAATTAGGTGATTCCATCCTTTTAAACTGATCATACAAAACTTAAAAATTAATTGAATACTATAACTTAAGTTGAAGGTGGAAGCCAAGCAAAAATCAAATAAAACTAGAAAGGAAAAGAGTTTGTTGTTTTCTGTATGTATTGTATTATGAATATATACTTATGTGTATTTGTATAATTTCCAAATTTACAGGTTGGTTCCTTCAAGTAAGCTCATGACCAAAACTAGTAAATCAAATTGGCACCTTAAATACAGTATACATATCCCTGACACTCTCAATCTTACTATTACAATAATATGTTATACAGAGAAGGAATATTTATATTACTGAATAATGTAATTCCTCTATAGGTGACGGTGGGAACAACTGCAGCCGAAAGCATGAATGCTGCTGCAAATATATTTATAGGCCAAGTGAGTTTTGATATTGTGACTATTTTACATATATTTTATGTATATTTGTATTGAAAAATGGCGAAAGGTTGTTTTAAAAAAATGGGTAGAAAATACATGCAGGAATACAGGTGTCTACTAAAAATGTGTATTATATGTACTAAAAAATAGATATTATAATAGCCGACTTTCCTAATTTTTTCTGTGTGTAGACAGAAGCACCAATTCTAATAAAGCCATTTTTAGCTGATATGACCAAGTCCGAACTTCATGCAGTTATGACCGGAGGATTTTCAACTATTGCTGGTTCGGTTATGGGGGCGTACATTTCATTTGGCATTGAACCGTCGTATTTGCTATCTGCATCCATTATGGCTGCTCCAGCTGCCCTGGCTGTTTCAAAACTACTTTATCCGGAAACTAAGAAAAGCAGAACAACAGCAGCTCAACTCAAGTCCATCAGCTTAAAGTAATTCGCAGATAGGCATAGCAATACTATGGTTTTAATTACTCCATATAAAACTGGTTAATTGACAGGATCATTCGGTGAATCGTTATAATTCATTTTAAAGGACAGGAGGTAATGCACTGGACGCTGCCAGTTCGGGGGCAGCCCAAGGAGTCATGCTGATTGGAAATATTGTGGCCAACGTAATTGCTTTTATGGCATTTATCGCCTTTCTAAACACAATGGTCAGCTGGTTTGGCTCCCTGGTCGGTCTAGAGGATTTTACTTTCGAGGTTTGTTTTTACATTATATTTTCACGTGTGAATTAGTGCGGATGTAAAAATAAGATAGGGGTCAACCCGATGGCAATGTAAGCTCGTGTAAATGTAAATTCTTGTGTAAATGTAAATAGTTAATACAGGGGGTAATGACAGTATTCATGGTGTTATTTACATTTACACGAACATTTACATTTACATGAGCTTACATTGCCATCGGGTTGACCCATGATGTAATAACTAACTTTAACTTTGGGGTCAATGAACTTTTATGTATATTTGTGGGCATTGACAGACTATTCTGGGGAAAGTATTTATTCCACTAGCCTATGTTATTGGCGTAGATGCTGAAGAAGTTGAAGATGTTGCCCTGCTTCTTGGTCTGAAAACTGTGGTACGTTATTCAGTCATGAGTTAAAAATAGTTTTAAGTTATTTATAAATATCCAGCAAATTGCGAACAAAGAATTGACATTTTTTCCACCTTTTTTCATCGCTCTAGGTAAACGAATTCGTCGCATATCAAAGATTGATTGAGATGAAGAAACGATTCAAACCTTTATCGGTACGTTAAAAAAATTCTGCACCCTGAAAATCAATCATCAGTACAGTTAAAATCAAGCATTGGTTTCATAATGTGTTGCTTGTTGCTGTCATTTATGTCATTGCTGTTTGTAGACGCTTTTTGAAGAGAGAAAAGAGCATATACATAGAACTGCAAACATTAAATTCATTTTTATACACGAAAATATTGTCAAAGTTTCCTTTTGTTTCAGGAAAGAGCTGTGGCCATTAGTACGTATGCTCTCTGTTCCTTTGCCAATTTCAGTTCCATAGGAATTCAACTTGGTGGTATAGGCAAGTGCTAAATAGAATGACAACAGGCATATCGTTTAGTTTTTGAATAACACACATAATATTGTATAATATAAGAACGACCAACAACAATGATAGAAACAAAATAATGTTGATAATAATTAGCATAAATGATAATCATGGTTACTATTTTTGGGTATATTAATTGTAGGCTTTATGGCACCGGAAAGAAGGGCTGATTTGGCTCAGACTATCTGGTTTGCGTTCCTAGCAGGAAACGCTTGTGGGCTTTTGAACGCGTGTATCGCAGGTACGCTTTTGAACGCACCAGGATACTCAGAAGATAATTTCATGAATTCGACTACCGCGTCTTCGTTGCTATAATATAATAAAACACCTACGTGATATTCATTATTATCTATCATAACTTACTACAACATATTAATATTTACCCACTATACAAAATAGTATCTTTTATAAAAATGAAATGCTAAGACATAATAAAAAAAACTATATTATCCTAATTTATAATGAATGAAACAAGTATGTTACATACAACTTAGATTATATTATTACTTTAATTAATCTATCGTTTTTAGTTATTCTATTTTATTTCTGCGGCGTACAAGGGTCATAATGCCTGTGTTCTAACACCTCAGTGGAGTTGCTTATTTAGTAGCTACTGTATTGTATCATATATCATACATTGCGCATGATAATATATGATACATACTATGTATTACATAGCACTCGGTATATATAGATAGATAGATAATATTATGTAAGATGCATTCATTTTTTATGCAATTTAGAATATGTAAGTAAGTAGTAGGCCATTCTTTTTCTGCAGACGAGATACAATAATCATGTACGTTGTATAAAAGCACTGAATAATAATAATACTGATTTGATATGCAAAGAACCTTGCTTTACAAAATATTTTACATCATACTTTGAAGGGTTCACTATGGCTATACCTATTATACTATCCATGTTTGTGAAAGTCGGCTTACAACCAATTATTACAGGCATTATTTTTCTGAGTTGTCTGTGCACTCTCAGTGCTTTCGATTTTGTAAGAAAATCGAAAGTTGAAAAGAAAACTAAAACGTTTACTTTAGCATCTCTTGAGACTCCCGTTTGTTCCTCGTGTATGTAAGCAAAAAGATAATGCCTGTATCCCTTTGCATACCCATTAAAAATGTCTTTTAGTTAACCAAAAATTAGGCCTATCACTTGTAAAATCGTACGCAAAACGATTACTAAGTTGACTACCGACTAGAAAAAACGTACATAGTAGAAAAACTCAAAAATGCTATTAATCTGCAGACACGCGTATTAAATTTTAAATTGAATAAGTCAACAGTTCATATTTATATACGTTATCTTGTATTTAAGTATACTACGATTGCAGGTATTGTCAAAATTATAGAAACTTGTCAACATTATTGAAAATTCTTATTTTGATATGTATTGTCTTCTCCTTTATTATGTATGAATAGCTGCTTATTTCTCTTTCTTTTACACACAATTTTTTCAGAACTAAAGTAGAAAACCTGAACAAGCATAATCATTTTCATTATATTCATTTTTTGGGTGACACTGTTTGTTTTTACTGCCAGAATCATTATAATTGTAGCACTCTTTCGTGATTTAAATTTCTTTGTTCTTTTAGCATAGTTTCATAGGTATTTATATAATATTATATATAATCATTTTAACTTTTAATGTAGATTTTTTTTTAAAAAAAGGCAGAGACTTCAACGGGACAAATGACAAAAACTGTCAACATCAGAACTTAAGCTATACGATTAACGAGGTAATACGATGAGACACTATAATATTATACGTTTTAAAAAGAAACAAAACGGAAAACAAAACTAGTCAATTAATGAAAACAAAACACAATAAAATATTATCGTAGTGTTATTATAATAAATTAATATTCTGATATTTAACAATATAATGACTATTTACGATGACGGAAGTATAGGTTTTAATGCATAAATTTGTCACATTCGTACAAAAAAATGCCGACTGATTTCTTTAAAGTCTTACAATCATGAAATTGAATGTGTATAAGATTTTAAAAAGGTTGAAAATGTGTGATAATTAAACAGAAATAAAAAATATACAGGGCCACACAGTATATGTATACTCTTCTAATTTGTATGAAACAATATAAAGTATGAAAGAAATATTATATAGGCATACATGCATATGTTATGCATACGTGTATGTATAACACATTGATGCATGAATGCATGTATATGCATGCAATATACTCGTCTACCGTAATTCCATAATTGATGTAAAAAGTTATGTAATTTTATATGAGTATAAAGGTTTTACATATCAACTAAAATTAATCGATGATTGCTTGAGACTTTGATTAAAACTATGCAGTCAGTGTTTAATAGTTGAAATATCTGAAAGATTTCGAGCCAACAATTCTGCTACACGCTTTCTTTTGAACCTTAATGCTTCTAGTCGCAGTTCTCGAACAAACTCCCTTTGTACTTCTGGGGAACCAACAACCTCCTTTAACTTGGAGAGGAAAACATCAGATCCTGTGTATTTATAAAAACAGAAATAAATATAATAACAAATAAATTGGGTAAAAAGCAAGAAAATTACTATTTTCTTGTAATATTATCAATAATCAATAATACAGCATATGATGACTCAGACATTAAACGTATGACATTGTAAAGACTTTTAGAAGTAAATAAATAATATGATAATATTATGACTTTTTTTTGTATAAATAAAAACATACGGAAAACTGGTCGGCGAATTTCAGAATATAATTGAGTTCGTAGCTTGAAATTTCTTTGACGTATAGCTTCATCGTCTAATTTAGGCACATCTTTTATTGAAGGAGCGGCTGTTATTGTAGACAACTTTAAATCATCTTTGTTTCCAAGTATTAAAGTCGACGGTTCTTTCTTGTGTGCCTGATTTGTTTTATTTAAACGCTTTACTTTAGCTTCAGGAACTGGTAAGGAAGAAAGAGGCACATCTTTCATTGGAGAAGCGGTGGTGGTTGTACTGGACAATTTTGAATCAGAATCGTCTCCAAGTTTTGAAGCCGGCGGAACTTTTTTATGAGACTGAACCGTTTTACTTAAACGCTTTACTTTACCTTCAGGAACTGGTACGGAAGAAAGAGGATTAGATGATGACGGAGAAACGTGGTTATTTATCACATCAGTATGTGGTAAGCCATTAGTTCTAGAAATTGGAACAGTAGAATGAACACTACCACTTAAACTAAGTACTGGATTATTTACAGGAGAATTTTCAACTGAAAAGGGACTTGTTATAGTGTTTTGCTCTGTTGATGAATACTGTTGTTGTTGTTGTTGTGATATTGAATGTATATCTCCATTCACAGGCACCACAGTATTTGTACGAATAGGTGGTTTTATCCCTATTAGATGTGAAGGTACTCCTGTTCTATTGTTATTTTCCCTAGTATTTTCAGTATGATGTTTAGAAGAATCCAATGCACCAATTAGATTACGCTCACTTTGTGGTTGTATTTTCTTATTTGAATTATCTTTTTCCACTCCTAAACTTGATTGTTTTTCTTCCTCTCCCCCCTGTAATGATGGTTTACTTGAATTCGAAGACTTAATTAAAGCTTGTTCTTGAGTTACCATATCTTCATCGTCTTCATCGTCTTCCAAATCTAAAAAGTCTTCGTACGGTAATGGTAAAGTTCCCAAGTAAGAATTGTTTGGACGTGAATCAGAGAGTTCTTCGACTGATGTCGAAGGAGATGGTATAATATTATTCAAAATGTCATTATTCTTTTCTTTCACGGTTACATTTGATTTAATTGACGCAGTAGAGTCACTGTTATTATTACTACTACTGGCCACACTTGGTACATTTGTTATCGATGATGATGAAAATGTTATACTATTATCATCTATTTCCATTGGTGTTTCATTCTCAGGTACACACGCTTTCCCCTTTTTGCTACTAGCGGATGTTATTTTTGTTGTTGAGGTGGCTTCATTAAATTCATAGGGATCTTTTTCATTCGCTCTTTCTTTTTCTTTATTATTATTGTAAAAACTTGAAAAATTGGACATCACTGGAGTTGCTTGTGAATAAGAATCAGATATCGATACATCTTCTCTAACAAGAATATCTTTACTAAACACAGTAGAAGAAAACGGAGAAGATGGTGGCGTGTCTAAATTACTAGAGCTATTAGAATCTAATGAACTGGTAGAATCTCGTCTACGTAGTTTAGGAGTAAAAGAATAATCACGGGGTAAAGGTCCAGGTTTTCTTTTTGAAACTGCTCGTGAGATATTATTGTTATTATTATTGTTTAATGAGGGATTTTGATTTTGCAAAAGTTGTGCAGCAGCTAATGTTGCTTGTTCTTTCTTGGCACTCTTTGCTGCTTGTTGACCTAAAATATCAACAGGCATGTCAGCTTCATCAATAATCATCCTCTTGTCAATTTTGAAAGGATTCCCAAACATATGTTGACGAACAGGGGTTGATTCGATTTCTCCTGTAAAGTAATGAATATGAGTTTTTATTATTTTAAGAATAAACTTGTACATGAACATCCATTTATGTACATGCATAAAGAGACATTATACATGTCTGTGAAATTATCAAGAATCGTCTACCATCCAGACAGGTACATCATCACACATGTGGTCAAATTTTTGGCACGGGAGAGATATGTGATGAGAATTACCAATGTGAATCTTTAAATCTTTTTCATGTACAGTGTACATTAATATTATGTGATAAGTATTATTTCATGAACAGCAAAAAAAGGCCGAAGCTTTAAAACAAAGAAATACATATATCAGTACTTACGCAAAGGTGTAGGCATTCTCTTCAAATATTCTTGATAATTGCCCATCTGGCCAACCGGCATACTATGCAGTAATTCTAGAGGGGTAGAAAGATATATAAAGATAAAACATATAACAAAAAAAGATACTAATTTCATTTAAGCTTTTGTTTTTCCTCGGGATTCGTCCTCTGCTGTTTTTGCGACATCATTATAAAAGTCATCATACACATAAAAGGATTGAAGCATGATCACTTTTATCAATTAATCAATAACATAATATAATACTATTATTATTATTATTATTTTACCTTGCTGTAAATCAGAAGTTGGTCTAGGTTTTAAAATACTTGTCCTAAGTTTGGCTATATGATCTAATAACAGATGACGTGGAACATCAAATGGATTTTTGTACGATGTCAAAGTGCGTTGCTTGGACTCTGATAATTTAACTCGGGCGCCAACCTCGCTACAAGTTCTTTCAAATTCTACTTTAGCCTGTGCTTTTAATTTTTTTAGGTAGTTTAAGACAGAATATGAAAGAAAAGTCTCCTCATTAATTGACTGAGCAATAACTCCAGCTCCCATTCGAATTAATGCCCTTTTCAGTGGACCGGCATAGTAGGCAGGCATACTAGAGACATACATACCGAATTGTGCTTTCCATTCATTGGACGGTTTAAGACGATAAAGCCGAAATAAATCGTCTAACCTAAAATTATAACATCACGGAAAAAAACAACCAAACAAAAAGATTGTGAGAATTATTTACATTAAAGTACGAAAGAAGTGTGTATGCGTAAATAACACATGTTAAATTACAATGTAACAATTATGTTTATGCATATTGTTATTAGTATAGTCTTTAAAAATCACTTATAACAATAACAATAATCATAAATACAAAGTAGTAAACAAAATGTGGATATAATGGTATAAGAATAAGAAAATATATAGTGTAATCCTTACAGTGGAAGTAGAACAGGATAATTATGTGGCATAACAAATAAATTAACACAAGTTAAATTTGTAGAGGCTTTTAAATAACCAAATGGTTGACTTAGTTGGCCATTCTTGGAACCATTTCCTATGTACGTCTGTAATTATTTAAAAAATGTATTATTATTTTTGAAAACGTTTTTTACATGAAGCTAATTTTACATCATTTCATAAATGTAAATTGCGAAAATTATAATATAACGGGCAAATTAACTCCACGTCATTTTAAGGATTTTTTATAAACCAGTAAGCAGTCAAAGAGCTACCTAAGCACATGGTTCGTGAATGAGTATAATATGTTGACGAATTGTCAACAGTATTCAGTGGCATAGAGTTAACATTCAATACATTACTATTTATGATGTAGTAAGGATATTTTGTTGTAAGGAATGATTAATTTAGCATCTACCTGCCAACAAACGGATGGCTGCTTTCGAGCAAGAATATATTGGGTTAAAGGACTAGGCTCAAGCTCGTATTTGTCAAATGGAAAATTTTCAATGACCAGAGGTTCTGCAAAAAAATAAAGGAAATGAAGTATACAAGAAAAATAATTTATTACTTGAAATTGCTTTTATATCATACAGTGTTAATATAACTTTTATGACTTGAATAAATGGTTTAAATTGTAATCGTAATTCTTACCCTGAGCAATGCAAGTAAATTTGACATGGGGATGGGCAGAACGGGGTGGAAGGGAAACAACAGTTATATCCGGCCAAAAAGATTCAGGTATTGGCCAAAACCCTCCAACAAATCCTTTTTGATTTGTTCGTGGAACATATATCATTTTACGGGAATTGTGCCACGATTGTTTCGAGTCATTCTTTTCCTCGACTATATCCATGTCAGTGTCATCTTTTCCTATAAAAATAGTATGTTTTTCATTCATAATCAAATACAAACGCCATTGTGAAATACAACTGAATGAATATATATATAGCCGTTAATGACTACAATGACATATTATGCAAGTAGCCGAAGACAATAATGTTATGTACACCGTAAGCAATGCAATTTAATCTCAAACTTGGTTCCCTACCTTCCGCACTATTAATTAAAGGCGGCGGATCTGAGCCAACCTTCTCAAAATGAATAACAACACCAGCCTGGACCTTTTGAACTAGGGAGTCAATACACTGATGAAGCATCCGATGTGTTGTGATACAATAAGACCGTCCACCGGTCACTTCACACATTGCATCGATTGGAGAGGCATCGGATGGTACTAGACCAAGTCCAGTGTCTCGATTCGCATCACTAGCGGGTTGTCCACTCATTCTTAAAACTAAGCTAAATAAACGTTGATCCCATCGAAAAGGTTCTCGAGTCAATTCAAAGCCAGGACTTGAACCATGCATTTTCAACTGAAAATGATAGATAAATAGATTTTAAAATGTTAAATTGTTTACAGTTTATCCATCCATAAAACGTTACATGATTAGTGTATACATAATTTAAAAAAAATTATTCCTGCATTATTAACAAGAGGTAGTATTAAGTGGAATTAGTTTTTCTTACTTCTTCTTGAACACCGGAATTTGATGAAAGTCTTCCTCCATCGGTAATAGCAACTATAATTGAGGGCTCCAAATAAAACGGACATCTTCCTTGTCCATATGTGTCAATCCCATGTTGCATTCGATTTACATTTAGCACGTCAAATCTATAAAAAACATGAAATTTGATAGATACATGAAATGTACGTTTTTATAATAGAGAGGTTAAGAAAACTCTATTCTTATTATATATTATGTTGTATTATTACGTGTGACGAAGGGCATGCCCGAGTGTGGTAAGTCCATTTGCTTGTAAATTCTTAAGTTCTGACATAAACGTTCCCAGGTTCTCTTTCCAACCCGCCTATACAACGGTTGTAAAAAAAAACATTTTAAATGAAAGAATAGATGATAGCTTAGTTGAAAAAGGAAATACTCAAAGGAAAGATTGTTTTTACAGTTGGTATACAGAATATACTTGGCTCTTGATTCATTCATAATCATAATAATTATTATTAAAAACATTAAATGTCAATTTTTTACCTTGATATTTCCAGGTGGATCTTCAAATGTTAGTAACATGTAGCGATCTTGTCGACTATCAATCGAACGTTGTCTTACCTGTAATCAGTGAATAATCATATAATGCATGTATTACTTACAAAAGTCAAAATCTCATAAAAACATAACAAAACAAAAACAAGGAAGATAAGATATTAGCATGTGTATACATTAGTTCATATAAAAGTTCATATTACTGATATAATAACATTGAAAATTTGAATATTATAGTCATCTGGTCGTTTTGATTTTTTTATTAATGTGTATGCTTTCGTTTTTTTTTGCGCATGGAAAAAAGCATCTCCTTTATTTAAACGAGTATTTTTATTAATTAAAGGCAGCATTCCTTATTCTTTACATTCTCAAGACGTAAGGTAGAAATGTAAATGTAAATACTTGATAAAATAGTATTTTATCTACAGTAATAATAATAATACTACGATAGTTTGTACCAGTGTACGTCCTGTCTTTTTTTTTGTTCATACTTTACACGAAATAATACAAAACGTATTTAAACATTGGAAGATACTACTACACATTTTACACATATTATTTCCTATGTATTTACTGAAGTATAAGTACTGGCAGGCATATTATTATTATTATTCCAATCCGTACGTCTTTTTGTAGGAGTATCTATCTGGCAAAATACAGGAATAGACAGGACGTACACTGCATCCAAGTTACTACACATTCATCAGTATATAATATGAAGTAAAACATGTTAGAACATGGAATAAAAGTATACTATTATATGTGTGTATATATATATAGGGATTCAATTTAAAAGTACGGTTTATAGTTTATATAATATATATATATATATGTAATATATGTATCATAATAGTAATATAAAAATACC
>JAQIVE010005483.1:0-12832 GCA_034698285.1 Sminthurinus bimaculatus | reverse complement strand
ATTTACCTCGGTATATTGCTGCACGGTGTTCTCGGGAGTAGGGCCGAGGAAAATGTAGACATCCAAGATTCCTCCAATGGTTCGGTACAAGAGACCAGGAGAAGGTAAAACAACAAATTCTACCAAATGAATAAAATACGTTAGCACACTTTTAGCTCTTCTTGCGAATATTCAGACTAAACGGGGGAAACAAGATGTGTATGTAAAGTAATGCAATCCAATTACATAATTGAATAATATTAGTTACCTTGAGCGTTACTGTTTACAAAAATGACGGAGTGAGCGTTGCCGTCATTCTCAAGTACGGTGTAGTAGGGCTAAAAACATAAAGAGGGACTGTCTTGATTACCTAGCTAATTAATTTAAGATTCATGTCCGAAAAAATTTGACTTGCTGAATTTTGTATGACTTACATGAACTCCGTACAAAGCATTGTTTCCCTGCAAAATAAAACATCATTTCTTGTCATTTTGTTCTTTTAGGTATGCTAATGAAAAAACATGTATATAACTAAGACGTGTAAAGTAGAACAATACGTTTATACAGATTGAATTAAAATTTTATTACATCTGGAAAGTCACCGGTGGCAAACCTAGAACAATTAAAATCTTATTTCATTACCGAATACTAAATTAGGTAAATAAATAATTGACTGTAGCGAAATGAGGTGAAATTTTCATGTGTGTAATGTGCAAGAATGATACAGTATGGTTGTATGAGCTTACAATGGGTAGACTGGGAACCCATCAAAGTGGTGACGGAATGTATTCTGTTCATTTTCACCAATTCCAAAGAGTTGAGTGTTTGGGAGGCGAGTGGTCAACTGCAAGAACTGGTTGGAGTAAGTAAAGCCGCCCAAGGAGGTGTCAAAGATGACAGTTCCACTCGACTTTCGGATTACTTTGAATGCAAAGACTGGGTCGTTAGAGAATTCGACGGTGTACAAGGGATTGGCGTTTCCTCCTTGTGGAGGGTCAATTCTCAGTGGAACTTCGAATCTGGGACCACTATTGTCAGTAATCTATTTCATGGACCAAGTCACAATATTTGCTTACAATTCAGCTTAGAATTTTACATTTCCCACGATTTTAAAGCTGTGTGTGTAGTTAATGAAGAATCCAGAATCGCAAATGTTCATATTCATTGTGCATGGTAAAATTTATTTTCATACCTTGATTCGAAGTCGGTAGTTTGACTGAAATTCTCCGACAAGAGTGAGAGATTCCGCATCGTCACCAAACATTGAAATGTTTGTTGAGGCACGGCGAAGAGTTACTCTATACCAAAAAGGACGTGACACACATTATAAAATACATTTATGCATACATAAGAATAGAAAAATAATCTTATTCCTTGTGTCTTGTGAGTTAAAATCCAAATCCTACCTAAATCCATCGGAGGTCTCAATTGGATTCCCTTCCATTCGATATCCATAATTTTTGGGTAAAAAGCAAGTTGGCACATTGGGCATGTTGAAATCCGAGTCACAGAAAGTACAACCTAAAGCTCTGCACACAGTCGCCATATCTCCATCGGTGGGATTAGGATGACAGTCGATTCTCTCATTGTATGGTAAACACTCATTCTCTTGAGCAGTGACTACATACGTATAACCCGGTAAAAAGAACAAATGAGACAATGTAAATTTAAAATATAGTCAAGTCACATATTCTTATATGTATGTATGATTGTCATACCTGAAGTCCCAAGGAAGGACGCCAAAACGCCCAAAAATACAATAAACTTCTTCATGTTAAGATTTTAGACTTTCCCCAAGTCTAAACGTGAATTAAACCTCTGCTCGTTCAGCCAGAAAATATCCAGCTCACTGGTCTCAAGTTGCACAAATAAATATGAATGTGCCAAAAATGAGTCGACAGGTTGCACTTCAAGTGGACTTGGTATGGCTATCAAGTGTCATCTCATAACATGATGAGTGTTAGATATTAGGCACAATTGTCATGATAAAATAGCTGCGTGTGATGAATCCGGATTTTGTCTGTTTGCAGATTAAATATTGAGTAGCTTGTACCAAAAAAGTTGTGTACACATATGTGTTATGATCTCTGGTGCTGTGACACTTGATTGATTGAGTGCCCATGATACGGCACCATCATACACAGCCATCAGCATGCCCCAACTAGAACGAAACTATCGACCTGGCATTAGGCATTAGGGCAATAGACTGAATTGCCACTATACATAATCGAGGGCTGAGCTGGAGATTGAGAATCGAATCTTTGTAAAATTACTTGAAAGACCAATGAGAGACCATTTTCGAGCTGAAAACAAAAATTCAGTTGTTGATGCAGTGCTGATTTTCGCAATTGAATTGATAAAGATACTATGGTCTGCTAATATAACAAAGGCAATCAATCACATTTGTTTTTGATAATCGGTTAATCGAAGAGGGGAGATAAGAACGAACAATGAAAGTTTTCAAAATGTTCCCGATAACCTCCGAAGCTTATATATGCATGGCTATACATTATACATATGTTTACATAAATGCTTGTAATTATTTAGGTGCAGATACTCCAGATATAATACTAACGCGTATAAGTAAATAGGTGCATCAATAATAATTGTACGGTTCTACCTGACTACCTATAAGTCATAACTTCGGGGAAATGTACATAGGTAAAGAAAAGCCAGCAAGTTATAGTGACATTAAGGCCAAGAGCTGTATAGTCCAAACGCTGGCTCTCTTATTTTTTGGCATAGTTTGTATGGCTACAAAATGAGATGCACGCACACACATTGTGTATGTGTAATGTGTATCGTTATAATATAGTGGTCAAATCTGGATAGAGAATAGTTTTATTTTGATTTACGAACAAAAGGTTACAAATTAAAATAGGAAGAGTTCTTTTGAAAAAATGGAAGAAAGTATCAAGAATACAGAACTTTTTTTTAAAAGTCAAAGTAGAATTGTATGGAATTGAATTGAACTGGAATATAGAATATAAATTTTCTCGGTGATCCTTTTTGAAAATTGACCACAATGTAAGATGATGTAGGAAAAAAATGAGGTGCTTCATTTTTTCTCAGAGTTTCCTCCTTGTTGTTGTCCCCGACTGGACCAGTAGGTCGGGTTGTTGGGGTTCATCTGGTTTGAACGGTTGTCAAGATCAGCTTTTCCTCCTTGACCGCCATAGCCGGCGGCCTTTCCGGGTCCCGTGGGAGCATGGTTGGGGTTAACTTGATTGGCTCTGTTATCAGTTGATTTCTGGTCCATCTACCAAGCAAAGTTTAGAATGCATGGTTAAAAGTTATTACCTCCAGATTTTCTTTCATACATAGTTTATTTGCTATTTTCTGAAGAAATTAGGATTTAGCGCCTTTGTTTTTACATGGTAAATTATAGTTATTTTAACTCAGTTTCTACTACCTTTAAAATCGTAGTTGTCGGAAAGCTTTTCCTGGAGAAAAGTTATTTCGGCAAAATTGTAAAACGAGAATGTTTTCAGAATAAGGACGATTCTTGTCTGCAAGCAAATTTGGTTTGAAGTCTGCCTTCTTTCGCCGTATTTATATATGCATGCAGATTTTCTTTGGCACCTGGTTCTCAGCTTTTCCACTGTAACTTTTTAGATTTAATCACGGTGTCGTAAAAAATACGGTTTTCCATCCACATTCATTATAGTCCTGTTTTTTCCTTGCACAAAGACAGTTAAACGTAAAATTAAAAGCAAGTAAACATTCATGCATTTATTTTCGATTCTCGATATTATTGTGTATGATAAGAAAATTTTCCCTTGCATTTTTTATAAGCATATTGTCAATAAAAAGGGGTTGATTCATGCCTAGTTTCTGGTGTACATTGTTGAAATACAAGAAAAGTTTCCATAAAGAGAGGAGATTTCTGTTCAATTTTTTGTGTAATCATTGTGTACTTCAAACGTTTCATAGTCTTTAGTGCGCAGCTTAAAAAATATGAATAATTTGTGGTCATGTATGCTGCATGATGCATGAGTCTCCGCTTGTACTTGTACATATAGGCTCTGGGTGTTAAATTCGTTTTTTTCATTTCCTCATATTATGCACCTATTTAAAATCCAGCTGGGAAAAATCCAGCTCCACTTGGGAAAAATACGTTTCGTCTCATGTTTACTTTCTTGCATCTCACACTCGATAAACTATAAACTATTGATCAGTTATTAATTCTTTTATCCCCCACTATCTGTGCGCATTACCTGTCTCAATCATTTTCGTCTGGTAGTTGTGAGCTTGAAACTGCATAATGTACACAAACAAGTTAAAAAACCTGTTGTTACGTGTAGGCTAAATAAACGAAATTTCTTCCAGCTTTTGTTCACGTCACATGAACTGTGAGTAACACTGAATGTATTATGTATTTGCGTAATGGGTATTAAACGCTTTTATATGCATAAGCGGTTACATAAGGTACATAAGTTCATTTATAAGCAAAATGAACTAGTGACAATATGGATATACCTATAGGGATAAAATGAATCCTAAAATACTCAGTAACCGAAGCTGATTTTATTCCAAAATACCCATCGTTATATCTTGCATCTATATGTACTTATGTGTACGTATGTATATCAAGATTTGGTTTCGGATTTACTTATAAGTAGCTTTTAATATATTATGAAAAAAAACGTCCCTTCATTCGAAACCACCGTACGGAGTACACCATGCTTACAACCTACAATACGGCGGTATGTATTATGTATCGCGGACCGTCTGGTTAGCTTTATATATGCATGATGCATAGTCCATAATATGTATCTAGTATCTAGTATTAAAAAGTTACATACTTAAATATATATTATATAGATAGTAAATTATAGATTTTGTTTACGAATAGTTTCTGTAGGCAGTAGGAATAAGGTTCTATTATTACATGCTTCATGCTTCACTCTTTGCTTTTTGGATAAGTACACGAATTACTACATATGTATGTAGTTGGGGGCTTACAAAATTTTTAATGCTTTGTAGTTTCCACGAAAGGTCAATAGAGCATCTTTATGTGTATTTACATAATATTGAGAATGCCTCCGATTTTGTTTCTGTCCCGTCTTGTTTTTGTTTAAGAGCAAAAGGGGCAAAGGGCACAGTGTTTTCCCACACGAAAACGTTGTTATTTACTTTCTGTGAGATGTCCAGGGCAAAGAATACTAGCTGGAAATTGCCTATCACTGCACAAATATTACTCGGATTTCATATGAGATAGACAACAAGTAGAGAAAAATTCGTCTATGTATTTAGCCTACCAGCTCCAACGGGGTCTTTACCTAATGCAATATGTAGGTACATTATACATACGGGCTTTATACGTAGATATGTAGGTATATGTACTTACAACTCATTATACACAGTATGTATGTTTATGACAGTTTGGAGCTTGGAAGGAAACGATCAAGAAAAGCAATGGGTACAGTATAAGTATGGAATGAAAGAATAATTAATAATTAATCTGAAGGGAGAATGTGAGAAGTGAGAACGTGTAAGACAAAAACGTATTTTAACGATTGACAGCGTCAGCTCAATTGTACGAGATACGAGAGAATAAAAAACGGTTTAAAAACCCATGGAACCTACTCGTGGACTCGTAATATATGTACCGTACATAAATATATAAACACAACAAAGATGCATTCATTACATACTACACATTATTATCATTATGCAGTTGTATAATAAAGATTACGTGGTACTTGAGACGTAATAATATAATATGGGTGGTTACACACATTTTCTCTCACCCTGTGTAAACTGTATACAGTTTTTATGTTTTTGTACATATTTATATCTTTTATCGATAATGCTTACAGGAAACAGCTAATCGACCCCTTTAGTTTTGGTTGATTTTGACAATCAGTGCATGAATTATAATTTATATTGTAGTTGTATGCATTACATAGGACTATCTTAGTATGTACAAAGGAGATACTGGATGATGTCATTGGATCATAGTTAATAGTTAGAAAATCGTTTTTTCCCCTGCACCATGGTCCAAGCTAAAAAATTACAGTGCTAACGTTGAGAAGGTCCCAGAAGAATGTTTGCATATAAATAAGTCGAACGAAGAACGCAGGCATCATACCAAGTTTTGTTCTTGACAAGAAACTTTCTTGCAATTTACTCTTGCACAACTTCCTTATAAATTCTTTTTTACGGGAAAATCTCTCTCTACAACAATTTTAAAGGTACCAGAAACTGACCTTATAGCTCATTTAATATAAACTTACTACCAATTACTTGTAAGAAGTACGAACTACAAAAGAACCTAAAGCTACATTTTTTTATAATTTGATTCAGTTTGAAATTTTTCATTGTAAAGTAAAATTCAGTGCCTATGAAAGAATCTTGCTTGGCAATCTTTATTATTCCATTGTAATTGGCTGGAAAAACTGAAAAACACTGACAATTTGTTCATCCTATGCACATTAGAGTGCTTATAATTAGTGTTACGTCAAGCTGTGTATAAAACATTTATGTATGTATAAGTATATTAATTTATTATCTTTTGTTTTCTAAAATTTATTATGTAGATGGACCAGCGAGGAACAGACAACCGAGCCAACCAGATCAACCCGAACCATACTCCAACAGGACAGGGGAGGCCGGCCGGTTATGGAGGTCAGGGAGGACAAGCAGATCTTTCAAATCATTCAAACCAAAGCAACCCGAACAACCCGACGTACTACTCCAGTCGAGGTCAATCTCAGCAAGGAGGAAACTCTGGCAAAAAATGAAGTTTTGAAGTTTTTTCATCTCACACTGTTAAGTGGCAAGAAAAAAGTGTTGATTCTATAATATATTCTAATTGAATTTAATCTCATGCAATTTCAATTTGATTTATTCTAAATTCTAAACATTCTAAATGTTTACCATTCTCATTATTGATTCTTAAAATGTTTACAAAGCTTTACTTCAAATCGAATTTAAATTTTAAATTTCTGTTCTAATGAAAGTCAAAATAGTTATTCTCTATCCAGATTTGGCCAGTGTTATGATGAAGTGTTAAAAATGTAAAGCAAAGACTATTCTATGTTGTTCTATTTCAAATTTTAATATCATGAGTTTTAATAAATTATAATAATTTGGAAAATAATTATTGTTTTTCAGCAAATCACATACTGTACTGTCCTTTATAATCTAACTTTCCCCATGGCAGAACAACCAAATAGCTTGAATTCCTATTCGGTAGCCCTGCCATGGGGAAAGTTAGAATATAAAGGACAGTAAGACTGCTCGTCCATGTTTTGATTTTGGATGTTTTCATTTTATTTTTATTTTCTTAAGCCCACTATACCATTCATGCAGTGTTGCAAAAAAAGACTTTTCAAGTTTCAACTTAATCATTTTCTGCTTTCTCTTTTGTTTTTCATAGCGGCACTTACATACATAATATGCATTATGCACGCATACAAACTAAAGGTTAAAGTACTGCATGTTGCATTCTATATTCTGTTACATGTTCATTGTGCTTACTAGCTGTAAAATTGATTACTGTGATTTAATTTGCTCGTCGTTAATTTCATAAGAATTTCATATAAGTCAAAGCAATGATCAAAAGTCACAGACCATATTATTAGATTATTTATTACTTTTATTATTTCATTATTTGTGTATAAAAAAAGGTTACTTCAAAGATAGTTTATTCTTTCACGAAAAAATATTCACTCAAACCTTTGAATATTTTTATAATAATCATTATTTAACATCATGACTTAACGTAAAATAAGAGCATGATTCGAGTTTCAATTAATTTTATTAACTAGCTGACGTTTATTAGTACAAAATCCTTCTATGGTTAGGATCACTTGTCAATCCTACGATAAGAAGACTCAATCTCACAAAAAAGATGACAAAACTCATAATTAAAAATAATTACATTACACTTTACAACATCAAATTTCATAAGAGAAGATTAAAAAATATACAAATTTTAAAATTTCGCATCATTATGAAATCAATCTACACAAAAACACGAAAAATGCATTCACGTTATAGTTTATTTATACCTAAGTTATTTATTTTAACCGAAAACTGCAGAAGAAGCAAAAGAGACTTTCTTCCTTTGAAAACATCTTTTGGATTTTTTTAATTGAGTAAAACGATCATTTAAATCCTTAATTTCATCCTCCATTTGGGAAATGGTATCCAAAATCACATTATTTTGTTCTAATAATTTTTCTAACAATTCATCAAAGGCATATGCTTCGGCCGACTCAATTTCTGCCTCTACTCCCTTGCTAATAGAAATATCTTCATAGTCTGACTTTTTGGGGGTCGATGAAAATGGTGGCGACTTTGCTTTATCAATCGGGGTTGTTGATACTGGACTTTCTTGCTTTTGTTGTAATTCTTGTATGAGGGAGCGTCGAGTTTTTTGTGCTGGTGTTTTAATTACAAATGGTATAGATTCTTCAAGGGGATGTCTAACACTAGTATCTCCTCGATCACTCACTTTCCCCGTTTCATCTCCCTCTGCCACAAACATTGAGGACGAACCATTTACTACAGAACGATTTAAATTTAAACTAGTATTCATACCCAAAAACTTTAGCTTTTCTTCAACCTCATCAATCATTAAATACAGTTCATGCTCATCTTCTAACTTTGGATGAGGTAAAGGAGCCTTTGCAGCTTCTAAACTAGTTTTCCCTAAAAGATATTCAACAGGTTTATTGGATTTTCTATCTACAGTTTCGTATAAAAGTTCCTTAGCTTTCTGTAGAAGTGCTTTATTCTTCTCTCCACTATCTGTATTCGAGACTTCTAATTCTTCTTCCGCAAGGATTTTGTAAATCTCAGCAGCAAACCTGAAAAGTTAACATGTATCATATTACTCGTCACATTAGGTACTTTTAGATCGTGCAGCCAAAAAATAAATAATGATACAAGTAAGTAATATGTTGTATACATATTGAAATTGATGCTCCTATTTATTTTAATATAAATGCGTTTCCTTACATTGAAGATTCTGGAAAAGAAGTTTCAGTAAAATGTGAAAGAGCGGTTTCAAAATCTCTTCTTTCTGTTGCCCTCCATCCTAAGACGAATCTTGCTTTCTCCAGGGCTAATGAGGGATTAGTTAATTCAGGGAATTCCTTGATATCCATAAATCGAATAAAATTCTTTCGTGACTTTGATGATGCCAGTGTTGGATACAAAGATGATGATGATGACTCCGTCAGACTTATAGATTGAGACACAAACATTTTACAATAATGTTCTGCTGCATCAAAGTAGATTTGATGGAGATCATTCGGCGAGACGGATAAATGAAGAAACTGCTTGGCAACTCCGGTTTTTTCTAATTTAATAGCGGCACTAGTAAAGGCCTTACCGAGCGCGTCAATATAGGACAGTGGAAGGGTATTCTCCAAATTTCGTACCATTTCTAATCCTCGCTGCACTTGTAGACGACACTCAGTTGCTGCCCATTCTGAAATTCCATCTGTACCATGAGTAAATTTGGCTGCACTAGACCACCACTTGCTTTGTGAACTATTTACCAAGTCTGGAGTGAGATTTGGAATTTGTTTAGAATAGTTTATGGGCTTTCGATGCTTGAAACTCCATGCTTGAAAAGTGCTTAAAGTTAGGAAGATGTCAACATCTAATTGACTTATACTATCTGCATCAGCTTTATCCGTTGCATATGTTGATAATGGAATATCTTCAAAGGAAATGGCATGAAGTAGGGTGGCGAATTCATGATTGGTAGTAGTAGAATTATCTGATTCTCTTTCTAACGCTTGAGTTTGAAGCCATACCTATTCGATAATGAAATTACAATTTTTTATTACATTATTGTATGTAGTATTCAATGTAAACTTTAAATTATTTGCACAGTTATTATTGAACTAACTTTGATCAATATATTCATCCTGTGACATAGTTAACTTTTATAAGGTTTGAATTCAATCACTTACTTGATGGTGTAATGACTCTGGATACAATAGTTGGGATACTTTTAATTGCAGCCAAAACTTTTCGTCACTTAATTTTGATGGCTGACACGGAGATCCTTTATTAGCATTAGTGACAGCAGCCTTTTGTTCTGTTGGTAAATTAAAGAACTCACTGGAAAGCTTGGAAGACGAGAATGACGAGTCTTCCTTTGCTGGAAAACATCGATCATAAATTAAAGCTTTCAAGTCAGCTGTAAAGGTCACGGGCTTGGTAAAATTTGACAGAATGGTTTGGCACACGAACACACGGTAGGTTGACTCAATGAAAGCTCTTTGTTGGAGTTTAGGATCTCGCAACTTTATCAATGATATCTTGAGGGAGAGGAAAGACAAATTACCAAAAAATTGCACACTTTTTTTCGTTTAACATGTATGTATAATGTTTCACGATAATTAAACTATACATCAATGGCGTAAAAATAAATTATCTAGTATGAAAAATCCAATTCGTACCGGTTGGTCAACAATATAAGATGAGGCGGCAACAAAACACGGTTGAAACAATTGTTCATGCTTCGAATCTTTTTCGCTTCGTATCAAAGAGAGGATTCCCAGATAAAATGAAAGCTGTGACCGACAGTGCTTCAAGAATGATGGCCACCAACTTTCAAGGGGTGAAAATTTGACTTTTCGACCCTTCCTGAAAAGTAAAAAAAAATGATAAAAAAATCATTATTTGGTGAAATAACTCGTTCTGTCTATTTAGGGTAGGACTCGGCATAATAGAAACTACAAACACAGAAAAATGTTCCACACTCCCCATCATTAAATGGCAAAAAATAGCAACAGTTTTTTAATTTATAATATCATCTTGAATCCTTCAAGCAATGACTTAAAAAGTTCCTACTTACTGTAATACAGTAGCATTTATTTTTATTTCATTCATCTATCTGGTTTTTGCATTTTTCATCCTTTTCCTTTCGCATTTTATGTGACATGTGCGACTTTCTTTTACTCCCACTTTTGTAGGTATTACCATAGTGAGGCTTGACAACATTCATAAAAAATTCAGTACCGAATAATACCGAATTTCGGTACTGAATTCAGCACAGTTTTACAATTTAGTTTTTAGTTCAAAGTTTCAGGTGCCTATTTCACATTTCCCATGCAATAAAATGTAACGAGCGATGAACGGAGTACAAAAAGTTCGCCTGGGTTGACAGCTGACATAACATAAAATATTAACAACCTCCATAGTCCCCTCATTAGGTATTTATCATTATTTTACTTGCACCGACAATTATTGACATCAATATACCATAATATTCTCCCTCGACCTGGAATTTACACACCACATAAATTACGTTCTAGGAAGTCCCAAGGCAAGAAGTAGAGGAACAAAATTATCAAAATGGTAATGTAGGATATCATTGGAGCCATATTGAACAATTTTAATCCTTAATTATTGCAATCAAGTAATGACTTAATGACTAATACAAATCAATAATCTATTCGATTAAAAACACTATAGCAAGTCGCAGATATAGAGGACACGGTGAAGCGTATTTCCACTCATAAGGGAGTACTTGGAGTTGTGGTTGCTGCTCGAGATGGTACTCAAGTTAATTTGTATTAATTATTAAAAAATATTAAATTCTTCACAATAGTTACAATTACTTTAAACACAACATGGTCCCAATGCCAAACCATACTATGTCTATTTCTACCGTTTAGGCATGCCAATAAAGACAACTATGGACAATACCTCAACCGTTCTATATATTGGGGCAGCTATCTCACTTTTTGAAAGATCTCAGTCCATGGTTCGTGACATTGATCCTACCAACTTCCTACATTACATGCGGATACGTACTGTCAAATATGAACTCATGGTGTGTGTCGAAGAGGATTACATAGTAGTTGCTGTTCAAAATACACGCTTCACAGAATGACACTGTTCCTTATATCGACTACTATACTAAGAGGATTCATAATATTTATCCGAAAAATACATCAACCAAAACTTGACAGCAATAAGTAACAATACAATATAACGTCTTCTAATACAGTATGTTACACCTGGTGAAAAGGCTAAAAAATAAAGTTCAGATAACCCGAAGAGTCTTAAGAATATTCTTTATACATACTCCTATAATAATATTGATAACGTCCTGTTATAAGATTTGAAGTATGGGGGTGTATTTTGTAATACATTCAAAATTATTACTCATAATATCAGTAAAACCAAAATCAAGCATATTCAGTAAAGACATAAAGTAAATTCTATCCTTCTCAGACACAAGACACAAGACACTTTGGCAAAAATAAAATGAACACAAATAAAAGTAAAATATGTAATAATGTTAGAGGGCAATATAATTTTTTGACTTACGTGAAGAGAGCTTGATCGAATTTATGGAGCCATCGAGCAGCCAAAATAGTTCTATTGTCTCCAACAGCTTCAGGTATAACATCTTTTAAACGACTATCTAATAGCAAGGCAATTAAGTTTTCAAGTACAAAAAAGTATGCAGAAAATAGTTCAGCCTCTGTGAGGACAGTCCCTTTGAAATGGTCCAAAGAAGAACGATGGGATGAGGGATTCTCATGTTCCGATACGGCTTCCTCTACAACAGCAATTGCTTTTTCCAAAAACTCATAGTTGGATGAAAACTTTATCATAAATTTGTGAACATGAGCAGCCCCTTGCTTAAATTTATGGTCAGTCAGGTAGAATTGGAGAAGGGTGGAGTGGTGAACTACAGTTGCCTATTTCATACAATTAATAAACAAAAATTGATACTTTATCGTTTATAGTTAGTTTGTTTACAGAAGAAAAAAAACATTTTATTTAAGGGTTATAAAGGAGGAAGAAATAAAAAAGTCAGTAGTAAATCCATTAGTAAGATAAATTTTAAGGCCTTTATTAAATTAAATAC
>JAQIVE010005482.1:0-12833 GCA_034698285.1 Sminthurinus bimaculatus | reverse complement strand
AATTCCCCGCCATCGAATTAGTAGAAATCACTTTATCCAATTGAAATCCCAGTATTACCACTGGTGTACTTCCATTGTTAGTGACGGAACTATATTATCACTGGCTGACAACGTAACTTTTAGCATGACTTTAGATTTTGATAAGTTGTACTACATTTATCTGAAATGTATGTGTACAAATATTTTTCTATTTAATTATTTAATTTCAACAAAAAATACTCGCAGCTTGGAAAATAAATTGGGTACAAAACAAATACAACTGGGGAGTTTATTATTTATTTACTACATAAACTGAAAAATGTATGTGATTTTAGTTTTATTTTGCTGAGGTTGTATTATCTTTTTTCTATATTATATTTATAAAGCAGACGTGTACAAAAAAGTACTAACCTGATTATATTAATTGTTCTTAATACACACGACAGAGTATGAATGTAATAAATAAAATGTATACCGAAATTATGGTAGAATATAAATCTATCCATTTTATCTATTTATATTGTATAAGACTATAATAATGCAAACTGATATAGGTTGGGAAAGTTCAACATAGAACATAGAAAAAACATAACAACATATAAATATTTAAGTATGTATTGATGTATTGTTGATTTCATTTATTTATTTTTACTTCGTTTCGACAAGTGTATGCGTAATAAATGTTTTGGCATACATTTTTTGACTTAAGTTATGTAAAACAATAAGAGAGTGAATGCTGTTGTTACTGATAAAATCGTGTTTTAATTTATGCAAAATGTAATCTCTTTGGTTTGAAACTACATAAATAATAGCTGCAATTTTTTATTGTTATTTTAATTGGAAAAAGTTAATGCCTTCGAAATTAATATAATATGCGAAGCAACAATGAAAAAATTAAGAACAATTGTAAACTAAACTTACTTTTCTATTCAAATAAAAAAATTTATTAAATGATTTAGTGAACAAATGATATTCATTGTGAGAGACACACAGAAATCTTGTATCATACTTTTGCACAAAATGCTTTTCATATTATAATATTTTACAACGTGACTTTGGAATCATTAATTTCACAAACTGACAATTATTGTGAGCATATTAAAACGGTACTTTAATACAACAAAAACTTTTTCGTAGAATTCGAAACATGGAATAACAGTTTACAAGCCTATTTTAATTTTTATATAGATGGAACCTGCTATATGATATTTCAATATTTTCCAAATTTTAATGTTCCACCGAAGAGCAGACCAGGTAAATCACTATAGTGACTGAACCTGGTCTGTTCTTCAGCGCGACAATTCATGTCTCTAAAAACAGCCAAAATGAATTAAATAACATTATATTATTATTGTAGTTTTCTAATGACACTACATATCCAACTAATGGGCATTATGTATCCTACATTAACAGTTAAAAATATTTAAATAACTCAAATAACACGTTGCTATACACTAATATAAATAAAAACAGCTATAAATAATAGCTCTACTTACTATATTTTTCTACTCATTTTAAAGACAATCTGATATTTTATAAAAAAAGGTTTTTTTTGTGTATGTAGATATTACAAACAAGTGATATGACAGCATTTAATTTTTTTCCATTTATTATATTATTATAACTTATTAAATTACATATCGGTGGTCTATTTAATTGTTTTCATCATTCAACTCCAAGAGCATCTTTTTTGCAATTCCACACATGAAAAAGATGGTGGTCAAAATAACAAGAAGCAATTGTAAAAGAATGATCTTCATTATTCTTCAATATATCAAACCCATAAGCTAGTGGACCTACATGATCTGTACAAGAAAGTATGATACTTGCAATCCAGTTATTTACATTGATTTTGACAAAATGTATGCCATTACGTGCACAAGCTGCTCCTATTGTAATGAATTCAGTCGGTGCATTGTCGTTTTTCTTTATTTGGAAATTTTTTTCTGGAATCCAGATAGTACGCCATACTGCACCACCCATAGCGACGCACGTCTGAAGCACTAATCTCGGTTTAGTCTCAGTCGGAGATTGTTTATAAATTCTTAATGTGTCATCATAGCTGAAAAAAAAACAAAGAATACACAAGATAATCAGTTGAATGATGATGTAAATGAGTTGGGCTGCCGGCTTTAGGAATGCATATATCTGTATAATATGTTGTGCATGACTCTTTGTTATGTCATCATGTCTCATAAGAACAAATGTCGCTTAGAGTGTGCATCATTTACTTCGTGGAGGGTTAAATTTTTAATGCTGGCTAGGTTTCAGTTTGTTAAAAGGTATTGTCTAGCAAAGAAGAGGCACGCTAACGACTGATGTTGAGTTAAATTAGGCGAATGCCCAAAACCTCACGTAATTTGACCAGATTGGATCAAACCACTTCCATAAAATTTCCATTATATTGTACACATAATACTACACATGTATTCCCAAAGGACAGAATATAATTCAACCGGTAAATGAGTTACTCCAAAAACCCAGTAAGCTATGCTGCATATTGTAACGTTAATGATAGTGTACTTAAAAGAAACTAACCATCCTATCGCAACAAAATCCTTATTTGTTGTAATAGAGGTGACACCAACTTCATATTTTTCTTTACAATGAAGAGCGCTGGAGTGCATATCTTTTTGATAAAAGGCAAGAAGAATTCCATCATCCGCTCCCGAGTAAATAATGTCATTTGTTGAGTCATAATGAATAACCCAAACAAGGTATTCATGCAACTTTCTTTGATCCACACGAGTTAAATCCGGACAATCATTAGAAACAAACTCAAATATTTGAACTGATCCATTTGAATCACCGATCAGGACACGAGTACCGTGCATCCATTCAATATACAGTGCCATAGTATTATCTTCAAATATAAACTCTTTAAACTTTTCCAAAATGGGACTGTCCGCTTCAAAATCTAACCGAAAAATCATGACGGAATTGGAAGTGGCAACAGCCAATAAATTTTCGTCATCTACAGGCAAAAAAAAACAAAAAGTCTTACTTTAGCATTAGGTATCCAGAATTAGAAATCAGTAACATTTTTTCATCCCTTTTTTATGTTACATATAATATACTACTATTTCATAAAAAGTAAAATCATCGGTGTAACAATTAAGCATGTAATATATTGATAACTTACTCGGTTCCCATTTCAAATCTAAAACACCAGATGTACTAACTTCTTCGACAACAGAAAACGTCATTGGATCACCTTGACTGTCACTATCCAAATTAGGTTTGAGTACAATTAAATAAACCCGACCAACTCTTCCAGAACTATTACTCTCATCCAGTTGATAGGCTCCAATTGCAATGACATTCCCAAGAGTTCGATGCCATGACACACAATCAACTTGCATCGGTAGAACAGCATCCACTAAAGTTTTGTAAGATTTCATGACAATTGGTCCTTCGTCTTCATCATCAACCAAATCAAATATTTCCGTTGGTCCATTCATTTTGAGTGATGTATTGTTTATAAATTTTTTTAAATTATGTTGTTTTGTAGTTATAGTTTATAGTATTATTATTTGTGCATATATGTCGTTGATGGTAGACTTAGATACTTATATGTAAAATATTACGGTGTAAATATATAAAATGTTTATGTTACTTAAGTATGTATATCTATTTTCCTCAGGCAAAAGTCAATAATGTAAAATATTTCTATGTTTATATTTAACAATATAATTGGGGAAAACCAAAAAAGAATAAAAAACAAAGGAAAGAGAACGGCCGGCGAATAAAATAAACTTGAGTACTTAATCGCGAATCTTGAAAATAAATAACACCACAATCAACACCACTAATTTTATTGTCTAGCACTGCGTTCGGTTTCCATTAAGCATTCACGAACAAGGATCCTCGCATGGACAATGCTCCTTTTTAACCTTTCTGAACTACTTTTTGATCCAGCATAAGTAGGGCGAATATCTTTGCCTGTTGAATTCAAAAGTCAAAACAAAAACCACATCATTAATTATTAATCAACATTTCAAGCACCTCCATGTGAGCTTCCGTTATCCCTTATAAATTACAAAGATTCAAATATTAGATGATGGATTTTTAAAAAAGTACACAAAACTATGTATAAGTAAGTACCTCTTTATATTTACATACATTTTTTACAATATTATTATGCTGAAATTTACTTTTAAACGCTTTTACTTATGGTAATGCTAATATATGTTAATTACCCATTTCTTCAAGAACGGCTAATAGCTGTGCATATTTGGACTGGGGCACAGATTGTTGACGAAGAAGAGTTTGACTCAAATAATCTAAATTATTGGGGTTTGTAGCACTAGCAGAAGTTGGAGAGTCAATGTTAAAATCGTCTTCCATAATATTATAATTTTGAGACGAGACCTTTTTGAAAAATTGAGACGAGTAGCCAAACAGTTTTTCAAATTAACGAAACTCTGATTCGCAGCTTTTACCTTAAACTGAGTTTAGTTTATTATTAAACTTTACAATTTTTTGTGAAAAATTTATGGTAGACAAAATAATGCAAATCGACGAGGAAGAAAAAAGAACAATTCTAGAAATTTTAAATTGCTGATTGCTGCTTTGTATTTGTACCTGCAAGGTCCCCCTCTTCAGTGTTGTACGATTCTCTATATTGAGACCTTTGAATGTTTAAAATTCCATTGACTCGTTTCATTCACGGTTATGCTTCTCTTTGTTCTGTACTTTTAGTTATTTTAGCAGTTGCAAGTTACAAATATTATGCTACATAATACAAATAAACTGGATAGGATTATACAGCTTTATGTTTGCTCCAATGAGGATGTTGAAAGCCGGAATCCCTTAGTTTTCTCTACACATTTAATTAGCCCCATCAGCACTGAATACTTCCACTTGTTTAACATCCGATTTTGGTCATCGGTCATCAGTCACCACTGCTTATAGCTTTTCTCCTGTTCGTAAGTATGTACATACAATGTAATTCGCCTATTACCTGCAGAGGTTGTAGGTGTCACATTATGTATCTTAAGTGCGATATTATCTGCATGGTTGCATACTTACATGTTGTACATATTTAGGTATAAATGTACCGTTATTTAAAATCTAGATAAGTACTGGTTAAAATGGTAATTAAATGCATTATTTTTCTATTTCTCCTTGGTTTTGTTCTCTTGTCGCAGTTCAAAGACCTCTCTGGAGGCTCCCTTCATGAGTTCATGGTCCTCAAATTGAGTTTTCCCTTTCACTTTAACCTTCAACCTTTTGACCCTCAGCATGCATATAAATAAAGTAGAGGTTTATTCATGTATTTACCGAATGCCGGTATGGGAAAAATCTCATGTCATTTATAAAGTAGAACATATGCATAACACACAACAGAATCAAGTTTCGACGACTGCTAACTTTATGCGATTATAACATCATGATGCTAAAATTGGCTTATATCATAGGAAAAATGTGCTATGTATTTATGGCAGTATAACACATTATAACATGCCCATTGTGTTTAAAGTATAAGTACTTAGTTATAAACTAGTCCTTGCCATATTAAGTATTATATAATTGTAATGCCTCGCTCTTTCTCTCTATATATCTCGCTGGAATTCTTAGAAATAAGTGCTTAGTGCTTAGCATATGAGTTGTCAATCTCTCCATAGAAGCCGTATGTTTTCTTGTGCTGTGCGGTTCTTCTTCACATTTTAAACAGAAGTTTCATTTTTACTTATTCTGTGTGTTTCAATCCTATTGGATTAAATTAGCTGCAGAGACAGATTTCTCACACGCACTTATTGTCTAGTAAGTAGTCTAGTATAAACAATAGTAAAAAGATAAATTAACGTAGTTTAGTCCAAACCCTCCTACTGTTTTTATTGACAGATGACAACTTGATTTCATTTTTTGTGGCCCAAGTCTCCACGTAGATCATAGCAATAATATAAAGTAAGAAATAGTAAATAGTAGATATTATTATAGTCGCAGCGACTTTGTGATAAAAAGTTCAACGTCCAATTGTTGTTAAGTACCACTTTAAAATAGTGTATATAGAAAACATTACATTGCTGTCTTATAGTCTATAAATTGTAGACATTAAAGTAGACATAAGGACCGAGTGAGACAAAACGTGTGTGTGTAAATAGAATTGTGGGTACCGGATACTAATTACCTTTTTTCGTATAATACTCATTATTGTTCCTGTGTCAATTTTTTGTTTTGTTTACGGACGTGTAAAAGTTCTAAAAATGGCATTCGACGTGAGACGGTGAGTATTTTATCTATATTATATATAAGTTTATGTATACAATTTTATCATCTTTTCGGTTCGCTATTCGCTATTTACCATTATTTATCATTTACAAAGTATCTTATGTCGGATGTCTGGTTCCCGTGCTGTAACAGTAATACGATTACATATTTTTTAAAAATTGATGAAGTAGTCATATTAATGTTACATTCGGATATGCACCAAAAGTTTTAGATCTTGAGTCTAATCTCGATAGTCGATAAGATACTTAATTGCTATTTGCAATATATTGGCTACTTTGGTAAAGGTTATGAGCTATCATGCGTATACTTTTTTGCAAGTTTTATGTTGTATGTTGTCTAAATGATACTTTATTCTTTATTTGTAAATTTTCATAGGTTGGACATATACAGAAAAGTTCCAAAAGATCTTAGCACACCGACGGTAACTGGTGCATTAATTTCAGTGCTGTGCTGTATAGCCATTTTAGTTTTATTAGTATCGGAATTTAACAGATATCTTCAGACAGATTTGTAAGTTTCATAATATTTGGCTTTTACACAATATACATTTTTTTGAAATTTGCAATCAACAATCAACTGCTATTTGTTATCAACTTCCAATTGTTTATCGATGTTAAATGTTACATTGCTTTATCCCTCTCCAGAGTTTCTGAAGTCTATGTCGATAATCCCGGATCGGGCGAAAGGATACCTGTGTCTCTTACTGTAGAGCTTCCTAATCTAAAATGTGAATGTAAGTATTTTTTTTGCCTTAGTACTCTTCTGTATGTAATTTTAGCAACATGATTAATCAGTCCATTGCTTCACTGGATATATCATATGGAATGTGTACATATTATATGAGTGTCGAAGTATAGAAAATATTAGCAACGGTAAATATGTTATGCTTTATTCATGTCAATGTGTATATTTTATGACCTATTGTCTATGACATGACTTCCACGTGTCTTGTTACGTCTACAACTCTCAATGTCCTATTTTCTTTTCTGTTTTTGCAGATATTGGTCTGGATATTCAAGGTAAAAATCTGCAAGTCAGATATGATGATAAACATTATTTAAAAACCTTCATTAAAAAGTACATTGCAGTGTAGTTTGGAATTATACTGTCACTTTTATATACTGCGATAATCTCAGAATTTCATGCTCCTATTAATATTGGTTTCTTGGCTAACGAACAGATGATATGGGTAGGCATGAAGTCGGATTTGTTGAAAATACCGAAAAGACCCCACTTGGAGACGATGGTAAAGGATGTACATTCCACGCAACATTTCAAATAAATAAAGGTAATTTTGAATTGACTTTGTGTTTTAATGAAGTATGTTTTATGCATATTATGTGTACATACATACAGAATGATGCGAGGTAATGATATAATATAAAATGGATATTTTGTGTAATTTTTATTAACTTTTGTCCATTATTACAGTTCCCGGTAACTTTCATGTCTCGACTCATTCAGCAGCGAAGCAGCCAGAGAATCCAGATTTCTCTCATCGAGTTGTTGAAGTCAGAATGGGTGATAAAATTACAGCCAAAAATGTCATTGGCTCTTTCAATCCATTGGAAGGGGTATCGAAAACAGCCGATTTTGGTACAAAAAATATTATACTTATATATAACTTATAAATACTCTATAATGACTACTTTTCTAACTATGGTATAATCAAAGTATATTATTTATGATATAAAAGAAGAGTGACAGTCTTTATTTATTTGTCTGGCTTTCAAGGTTTGGAATCACATGACTATATCATGAAAATTGTTCCAACAATACATGAAACTTACGGTGGAAAAGCTACAATTTCATACCAATACACATACGCCTACAGGTCTTTCATTGGAAGAGGAATGCCAGTAAGTAGCCAATATTGCACTTAATGTCTTAGACCTAAGACTATTGATGCATGTTCAAATGTAACGTGAATATGATTACTTTGTGAATTTTGTAATCGTATTACAAAATTCAATGAATTACCCAAATCATGTGCGCGTACATACGAGTCGCTAGACGCAGACTTTCTAGCATTAAGTGTATCAATTGTGATATTGTGTTGTATTTTACATATTACTTAATATTTAATATTATAAAATTCATTCTTTTTACAGGCTTTGTGGTTCAGATATGACTTGAGTCCGCTCACTGTTAGATACAAGGAGAAAGGAGAACCAATATTTTCGTTCTTGACTGCTGTCTGTGCTGTTGTGGGTAAGCTATTTCGGGGAGACTAAATTAATTTACATAATATGTGCTTAAATTAATTGTAAGGTGTGTAAAACAGAGATCATACTTGGTGATTAATAAGGAAATAGTATAAAACTGTACGTCCTTTTTACAGGTGGTGTTTTCACAGTTGCCGGAATAATTGATGGACTAGTGTTCTCCGCTTCTGAGATCTACAAAAAATTGGAAATCGGCAAACTCAGTTAGACTTCATATGTAAGTTAGCAACATGTTTTTCAGTACCAAACTTCCATTCAAAAGACAAAACGAAAATAATTTTCATTGAGAAGAACCATCAATGAGTTTATAGTTTTAGTCATAACCATAACGTCTCGTAACTCATAAAACGAAAAAGAAACCTTTTTATATGGTGGTTTTTTGAGGTGTACACATACCTGCATTCGTAAGTCCAAAAAACTCTCCAGTGATCTGATTCATCATATAGCATCATGCTAATAGTAAGCAATTCCAGTTACGTTATTTCTTATATACATAGTAATTCTTTAATGTTAGTATTTATGACAATTGAGCGGTCTGGGGCAACAACTAGGCTTGATATACGGTGTTCCCAGAGCAACACCATATATCAAGCCTATTTGTTGCCCCAGACCCCTCAATTACAAAAGTATTTGTTTCAAAACCAAGTACTGATTTTGACTAATTTGACTTGCATGCTATATTATTTATATTTTGTATAATTTATATTATATTTATGGAAGGTATATTGGCTTTGCTCTAATTTCGTCGTACTTAATGGTTCTAAACTAATCAAAATCAATCATATTTTAAGAAGGCGAGATTTTACGACAACTAAATCGTTACTTCCATGACTTATTTTTTAACAAGAATACATGGCAGAAAATGTATGCATGCATCTAATGTTTAACTTTTACCTTGAAAAATGTTAACAGTTAATGTGTTGTACGCAAGTGTCCTGTAAATGCGTGAAAAAAGTTTGTTCAGATTTTGTATTGCAAAGTCATGGCTTAAATGAAAAATGTAAAATGCTATATATATTTGATCCTAATGGGAAAATACTACTTGAGGTATTAGGTACACATACATATTATAATGGTGACAGTTGGTGTTTTTTGTACGGAAATTAAATTTCTATCTAGTAATACTTTGCTATTATTTCTTACCTTTGCTCCAATCTTTATAAATATCACAATGTTTTCTACCAAAAAAAAACAACCATTACATTTTACGTTTTACCAAACTAATTTTACTAAACTAAAAATGTTATTGGAAATTTTTAATCGATCGATCTATTGAACTTGCATAAAAATGTACTTGCAAAAAAGTATGGTAAAAGTGTGGTAAAAACTCTGCTAAATTCCTGTATTGCTTGTAATGTTATATGGATTAAGAGTTTTTTCAAGTTGAAAAGAACTTAAGCAAATCTTGTAATATGTAGTGTAATATAATTTTTAATGACGCGGAACACTATTATATTATATTTAGAAATGCCTAAGTACCTATACACTATACATCATTAAAATGTATTGTTCTAAAATGAGTTCAAGTACAATGTCTTCAATTGTAATTAGGGTAATATCTAAGAAAAGTTACATTATGTAAACATTGCATCTATGTATTCCATAGAGGATCAGATTGTGGCGACAACAAGTATTTATTGTTCTTCCTGTCTGTTTAAGAAATAAAATTGTTATGTATTTTTGAGATATGGTAAAATAATAACATGTGAAAACAGAAAACCTTAATCTCTGAAGGCTTAGTTTATCATTAAAGGAGGTACCAGAAAAATCACATTTAATTTCATCAACAGTTATGTTAAATACGATATATTTACAGACAACACTGGCTAATTTATCGTTTCTTGAGTCCTACGAGTTTTTCACTCTCCTCCCACAATTCCAATCCTAATTGTTTGTTTTGCGAAATGTGTCTGTTGTAATACGAGTTAAATGATACAAATCTGTAGAATTTTCCCGTGTCGTGTTCTATTTCCTTGGCCAGGGCACAGTACAGAATGGTCTCCGCTCCCTAGGAAAAATGCATTCAACATGTGTTATTATTTTTATGCATGATGTTTAACGTTACAGACTTGCATGTGAAATGAGAAAAACGGAATTTGTATACATAGAAAAAAGATGATTACCTTTGCTGCATCGACGCCGAAAAAGTAATTGAAGATACCGGCTCTAATCTGCTTTGCACGAGGGAGATTCCTGTAAAATGCAGTCGTGACGATGCCCGGGCAGCACGCGTATGTAGTCACTGATGTGTTTCTTAATTTTGCACCCAGTTCTTGGGTAAACAGACTGTTGGCGAATTTAGAGTTAATGTAGGGAAGCATGTTTTCGAAGCCAAGGGATGTCTTTTCCATGTTCAAGTCGTTTATTTTCAATTGGGCGAAACGTTGAGCTGTTGAGGCCACGGTGACGATTCTACTGGATTGTGCAGCCTTGATGTTATCAAGGAGTAGATGAGTCAACAAGAAATGGCCTAAATTATAACCAACAAGGAAAGGTCAGAAGTTTATGCACAAACAAGGTTGTACTAGTTGTGTAAATATGATTTTCAGTGAATTTCTCTTATATACCCAAGTGGTTAACCCCGATATGACGTTCGAATCCATCTTTTGTTTTCTTGAGACTTCCACCATCATAAAATCCTGTAGATGACATGATTTGATTTTTTTAAGCGATGTAGTTCTTCATACCGCAAATAGAATACTTTTATAATTTTTAGCTAAATAAAGGGCAGAGTATAACACTAAACTGACCAGCATTATTCACCAAAATATCAATTCTAGGAAACTTTTTGTTTGCGTTCTGGGCAAATCTCCGTACTGAAGCCAAATCTGCAAGATCCAATTCCATTAGCTCCTATATTTTTTGCAATAGTATACAGAAAATGTTTTCATATTTTACCCATACCCAAGTGCAGAATTTTATTATACTAGACTTAAAACTTATGCATTTAATTTTTCCTTTTTGAGAGAACTTACAACTTGTCCGGGGTGAGCCATTGCACGCCGAGTAATCTCATCTTGAGCTTTCTTTCCCTCAACTAAGTTACGACAGGCTAAAACTATGGTTCAGAAAATATAAGCTTCAACTTGTGTTGTCTTTGACTTATTGACGTTAATTGATATGTGTGTAAAGAAAATATCTTACCAACTTTGGCACCACGTTTTGCGAATTCCAACGCTGACTCTTTTCCAATGCCGGAGTTTGCACCTGAAATGCACATGAGTGTCTGTTTTAGGTGCGATAACGATATATTTGAAGCTACACAATAGTTTAAGTACATAAATATCATTAATACGTACATGCAACCAGTATGAACGTAATTTTGAGCATCAATCTTTTATTACTCACCTGTTACGATCACAACCTTTCCATCGATTTTATTCTCTGAGAAAATTGTGGGTCCAAAAATCAGGCGACAAACTCTGTCAAATAAATACTGAGCTGAGACAATTATCAAAACAATAATCTTTTGAAATGAATTCATTTTGCCTATTTTTACTACACTAACACACAATAAATTTACATCGGTATTCGACTGATCGTGAACGTGAGTAAAACGCGGAATTGATTATAGCCTCGAAATTCATTCAAACTCAATACGAAATCCATTCTGATGACCATTCATATTTTTCCAAAGTCGAGTTTCAAGTGATACAAGCAGCAGAAACAGATAAATTTTTGGATAACTAGAAATCTATGTACACTATACATGATACATACAGTACTGTAGCATAAAGTCTATAGGCACGCTGTGTACTGTGTACTCCAACACCATACACTATCTATATTGAATGTATAATGTAAGTCACATGTCATGTAAATATCTATACATATAGCGCACAACTAAATAACACTGAAAAATAATTTGAATTTGAAGAGAAGCACAACATTGTCATTGTGTACATTAGTATACATACGTAAAGCAATGCAGAAGCACTTGTCGTCCTCATCTCCCAACTGTCGCGAGAGCAGGCAATGTGATATTATTGTGATGATATGATTGCTTCATAATTACGATTTGATTTGAACGTACATGCGTAACGTTGAGCGTGTAGTCTACATTTTACATGCAATATCGTAAAAAGTATAACAGTTTATCTCGAAAAAGTACAATAATAGACTTTGAACAATTATGTGCTCGTATCACATTTCACAACTTACATCACATTAGTACTAAATTTGTATACCGTCATATGGGGCTACTTTGGTTTCATGGGGCTACTTTGGTCGTCTTTGGAAAAGTTTTTCAAATGTTTATAGAATTTGAATAGGTGAAGCTAGAGACTTGAAATTCGGCTCTATTTTTGCTTGAACTTTACTTTATCAGATTAGAAAAACATATATGGAGTTTTAAAATTAGGTTGGAATATATTGTGATAGAACAAATAGAGCATC
>JAQIVE010005481.1:0-12833 GCA_034698285.1 Sminthurinus bimaculatus | reverse complement strand
CGCTACATAAGATCTTACATTTTACTGTACATTTACATGTACATTTTGCTATTTCAGTAGGGATGGGTTCCCGCCTAATGTACATGCACATTTTTACATTTACTTCATCGTCCTACGAGCAATACTACGTATACGTAACATTATATAAGAATAAAGCACGAAGACTGTAGCCTCGTCTCATGGTCTTTACCAAGGAAAGAAAAGGTCTTCCTAAACCTTCCCGCGTACTTACATTTACACACTTTATACTTTATACACACAGATATGTATGTACAGCGTCTACACCGTCGAGCCAAACAGACAGTCACATTTTGCCACGTTTTCAGTTTGCTGCAATCCTATACATATACAGCAAACGCCAGACACATAGGGAGACAGATATAATACAATGAGCAACCACAGTATAAAATTAGCTATGGATTCCTCTCCCTCCTTAACCTTAACTTTAAAACCATAACACAAAACAGCATTTTAACAGTGCACATACATATGTATTGGAGAGGGGGAAAGGTTCGTGCTCATGTTCATTGACGAGGATAAATATGTACGGATATGAATACAAATACAACTTAATGCAAACTGTAAACTGTGTACAGTTGGCTTTTAAAAACGACAAAAATTTCCAACAAAATCTATACGTGTACATAAAATCCAAGATTCCTCCACTGGTCTAAAAATTACGTAGACACAACAATTATATTAAAATCTATGGTGAATATGTGCATGTGCTGCTCCTGGGTAACATTATTTTACAGGTAACTTCCTGAGCTGAGAGTTCAAACTCTGATCCCTTTCCATTTCATTATTTGTTACAGTAAACTTGGTACTGTATGTGTGAGCTGTGTGTTGTGTGTCGTTTGCATTTAAATAGCCGCATTCTAGCCATGAGACATGAGAAAGGGAAGTTCTCCCTCACATGCGGGGTATTACATATTATAAACATAAATACATATGCACATACAAAATACAAAAACACCCATCAAAGATGAGGAATCGACAATTGACAAAAGGTTCTGTTATACAATGAAAAATTGTACCAACGACCAACTGGCTGATGAATGATATAATATGTATAATATTCGTATCGATACTTGAAGCGCAACACTTTTTTCTCGTATTAGCTACTAACATGCATTCAAAAAAAAGTTTCATCTTTTTGCTTTGCTCTGCTCTGCTCTCATTTTTTAGCTCTGGAGATTCGAGACCTATTTGATTTGCTTGCACAATGTCAATACCAATGAGAGAAGCAGATTTTTTGTTGACTCATCTACTCTCATCTTTCATTACTTTCCTCTCTTGTTGCATGAAAAAGTCCGTATACAAGAGTCAAAATATTAAATTCGCAACAGTAAAGAAAATTCGTTCCGATGCTTTAGATTTGAAAAGTAGGTACAAAAGGTCACAAGTACTTTTATACATGAAATATCGTCGTTTCATAACTCAGACAAGGCGAAGATCCATGGACAGTATATTATGTATACAGTATACATAATATGAGTCAGTCCGTTCAACTTAGCTTAAATTTAGTTTATACAACTTACGATGAATTTTCTTGCCTATGAGTGGTTACGCTTACTGTTTAACGTGTACTTTTCCAAGTATCGAGTACCAATATTTTTACACGTACACATCTTATATTATATCATCTGTCAATTAGATCTTCAAATCAGTGCGTATTCGCACGTTATGGAGCAAGAGAATTGGATCCAGAGTAAATATTGTTTTCTATCAGATCTAATCCAACAAAAATACACATTGGAAAATTTTAATATGCATTCATTAATTTGATAATAAGAAAAGAGTTTGGTTCACACGTCGAGGCACCAAAGAAAAAACCATCAATATCAATAAAATATTCACGGATTATAACCTGATATATCGTTGTTTATTGGTTAGTTCTCCTACTTGAATGTTTTTTTACGAGCACATAAATTTGGTATTTGATATGTAATACGATTCAGAATATTATTAATTCCCAGGTTTACTGCCACCAAATGAAATGAAAGAAGCGTACGTAACATTTTGTCACCAAACTCGTCAGGATCATCATTACTGTGCTCAAAGATGACTTTAAAGAACCAAACCAAAGGGTGAAACTGAGAGCGTTCAATATGCATCACCCATTATTATTATTTATTGTTAGTGATCACACACAATAGTCACAACCAATATTCAAAGAGGCAAATATAATTCACACCTTGACTCTCAATCTAACTGTCAATGCCAATGGAGACACAGTACCCTACATGAATAGTAACGCATAATATATAATACACAGTACTATGTATCAGCTTTCAATCCCTTCCACAAAATTTCCACATGGCGGAACTATCACAGTCAAGTTCACTCGTTATTAGTGTATTGGCATTGCCGCACTTTACATAAGTACTGTGCACAGCTATTTTACTACTATTTGTCAACCATACTCTCCTTGCATATCAGATCTGATTTATATATACAAACATCATGTGTACTTATGTAGACACCAATTTTATTAATTTACCTACAAAGGCTCGATGACAAGACAATAAATAATGTATACGAGACCCTTTTTACAAACACATTAACATGTGTACTACGTATCAAGCATTACAATATTCATGCAGAATAATGTTCGTCATGAATAGTTCTTACACATGATAATATTGCGTATTTTCTTAGAAAAATCCAAATGTGTCATCTAAAACTGAACAATTCCAATCTCATCAAATTTTTATACGTACATAACCTCATGGAGCACTCAATGACAAAATTCTGAGAGAACAACATCCTCGGACTCCTCAACTATCATCTACGCATTTAAACTTGTTCTTCAAAGTTCGAAACCAAAATGTGAGCATTATACCCCTGGATAAAAGAATTAAGGGTCACAACCAACAATTTAGTGTAATTATTGAGAAGTCTTCTCGTCTCGTGTGTGCTGACTCAAAATGTGAAACCAAAGAACAGAAAACCAAAAGGAGTAACCAAAAATACAGAAACCCACAAACTAATCATAAGTCATCTCTCTTTCTCTCTCTCTCTCTCACTACAAGTCACAAGAGAAAGAACACAAATCCCTCATGTTTGTCTCCCTCATTTTCGACGACGCATCACATCTTTAAGATAAAGGTAGGTACATAAGTATCATGTATACATATAAACGTACTCTATGCTCGTTTGCCTCCCTCTCATGGGTTTAAAGCTTGCATTCGGTATAATGATAGAATATTTTTTTATGTACGCACGCATACACACACACACATAAGCTCCAGAAAATTGGAGAAACTGTCCAAGAGGGAGAAATATTCAGAGTACACTGGAGACGTTCTACTAACTGTGTAGAAGCATCTGAAAAAAGTACAAGACGTACTTGTACGTATATACACATCTATCTAATCAACCCATCTCCTTTCCAAGTTCTATAAGAATGACGATAGAAGTACTGTGGTAGCGGAATAGAGTACCGCCGAAACAAGCCGAGAGAATAGAAGAGAAGAAGAACAAGTCAAATGAGAATCAGAACCTCGTATTCTCTTTCTCAATATTATCCCATATCTGCCAAATCTATGGTTTCATACCTTTAGTCGTAGGAACCACACTATACATTATAGATACGTGTATATGTACATGTATCGGCAATAGTACTCTTGTATACTGTTCGACTCATTTTCTTCGCCTTAAATACTAACGTAGACTTGCACTCTCTTCTCAATGTATACATACATACAGCTAGCTTACTTCTGATTCATTGTAGTTAGTCAGACCCACAATCAGCCAGCAAGGAAGAGTGAGATTGAAGACACATATTTTATACACGTATCACTCAAGACCATCTATACATGATCTTGACTGAGATGATTCTTATAAAATATGTATATGTTATCCACGTATTCTATAGGAATCATACCTGTATAGGATGCACTAACTACTTGCATGCATACATATTACAAAAAGATAAACATACAAAGGTGTACGCATATTGTGTACAGATGTATAATCAGAGGAGAGCTTACGTAACAACTACTTGACTTTGAACTTCGCCCGTAGGACTTGTGTAAACCTCTTTGACTACTTTCCTCGTCAATTATATTATATTGTCGCCTGAACATAAACTGAGCAAAACAAATGGCATTCCAATTTAATTTCCTCCAACATATTACGACAGAAACTCATCATCATTCGTGATTTACTTCCATCCTTGTTCATCTCTCCGTCTCTTCCTCTCTTTATTTCTCTTTCTCTCTCCCTCTCTCCAATTTTGCACTCACACACACAACCTCTCTGATGAAACAATAAACGTTTCCTACACAATCCCAATAATTGATGAAATTCAATCAAATTATTCACTATACAGTCTACAGTCATTATTCCAACACCCAGAACGTGAGCCAAACACCTTATACTCAAACCAGCTGGTGGTATCGTCATTTTTTTTACTATACATCTACAGTTTATATATACATACATATGTACAAACTTGAATTATCAAATACACATTTCTTTTTATGTACAAAATATTTACAAGTGTATTATAATTTTCTGTGGATTTCGGTATTTAAACTCAATATATAATATAAAACTGAAAATTTCATCGGCGTCATCTTCAGAAAGACAACCAAAGACATTTGAATTATTTACAAATTATTTACAAATTTTTAACAAGATCAAAACTGATAATATAATTTATACGTCATGCGAGCTTAGATTAGTACACGAGATTAAATTAGATAATTTTTTTTACATCCTTAATGATCCTATCGACACATTAAAGGAAATAAAATGTGAACGCCCATAATTATTACGTTCATAATATTGTTATTAGTATGACAAGTGTATGGAATACCTACACTGTCTTCATATTAATACGTGCATATATATTATTATCGTTGTTAGTTTCCTATCCATATTAATATTAATATTCAGGCGAATGGGAACTAAATCGAAAGGAGTTAAATCGACCATCGCCTAAGTAAATATATGTTTACTATATACACACAAAAAATCGTATAAGCACAATGTATCTTACATGTGCGTCTCTGGAATTTTACGATTCAAGTACAGTACAAATTACATAAATAAACAAAAAAAAGCATGCATTTTTGCACTTGGTGTTTTTGTAGCACATGCATACTTCATTCATCTACAAATTACCAAGTACATAGACATGATTATATACATAATATATACATTATATACAGCATATATACAAAGGAGCAAGATTCAGCTAGTCATTAACTGTATCCTTCATACTCATCAAAAAGGCGGAAGACATCCTCTCAATGTTTCCTTGGCAATGTTTTAACCAAAGTGACTTTCCCATTTTCTCCCCCTCATTGTCATTCTCATATGTATGTATAATAAAACAGTATGACACAACACAATACAAGCATGAGTCTATTATAGCACAATTAATTCTCTGTTTCTGTTTCTGCCATGCTTTGACACACTGACACGGCTCAATGCTACGCAAAAATTGCAACCTAATGCCAATCTTGTGTTATGTATTGACGATGACGGTAGCAAGAATGCATAACACAAACTAATACAAGCTACAGACTTGGAACACTACATCTACATATAACAAATTTAACCAACATAATACAAGAACTAATAACAATGATTATAATGATTAATACGCATATTGATTGAGGATTTAATATTCACTATATAGACGTAGACACAACATAAATATTCAATAGCAAATAATAAAAATAATGTAATCCTAATCAATAATATATCAATATTATTATATTACTCTCACTATCCATATAATATTATAATCATTTTGTTTTATGATGATGACTAAAACCATAATATCTGCATATATATTATCTTTATAGATAGTAGGAGCCCAGCCCAACAGGCAAGAAGAAACAACAGATGTATGTATATATACAATATAATATGCAATACAGTCAGCAAAAATGTTGTGCTCAAGGTAACTCTCAACCCTGAACCTGAGAGCTGAGAACAATTCGAATTCAAGTTCTCTCGTTCATTCTTATTCCCTTTACCATATCCATATTACATATTTTTATTGTACGTAGTCTGTAATGATATATATGCATACTTCCATGCTAAAATAGTGGTCAAAGTAATCCAAGCGTTAACTACATACTTGTATGTACGCAGTCAACTCTTGGATATAGTTATACATACATATTATAGACACACAAATTATTTAAAAAAATTAAAATGTGCGACATAAATGTGTGTGTATTGACAGTATGAAATAAAAATCTATTAATAAGACATGTTCACTCCAACAAAGCGTAAAAGTGTCCAAAGTCATCCCTATCCAATCCATATAAAACACAAGTCTACTGTATAGACCTTCTGAAAAATCCAGTGTAAGTACGTATGTATGTATTTTCATGTAACATTTTATTGCTCCAGGCAATGTGGTACACAGAAATACATTTGTACAGATTGTTTTTCTGGCTATACAGTACAGGTATAGTAGCATAGTAATATGCAAATCTATTGTTGTTTTTATAATATACGCAACTTTTGTATGCATTTCGGGACAATGCTGTCCACATAAAAAACGTGACACCTATTGGATTCGAATTTTATCCTAACAAAATACATAATGCGTCGTAATATGTTAAATATGCATTTCATTTCACTTCCCATGGCGGTAGCCAAAGAGAGTGAGAGTATTCAAAATATATAAATGCTGGAAACTATCAAAGGCAAACATGAGAGCGAGTGAGAGAGAACCAAGGCGGAAATAAACTAATGGCTCTACAAGGGTAGGTGTGGGATGGTTGTTGGTTGGTATAAATATTACATTTTCTACAAGTAAACTACAATAGCTAGAGCTTCATGATACATTATGTATGTACAAAATATGTAGGTAATATGTCCATGCCGATGGATGGAAAGGTGGAACACTAAAAGTCACAAAGGCAACTTAATAATCGATTCTTTTACCCACCCATGAACTACACACACACACACACACACAGCTTTTCACATATTACATTATTTTAAATGAAATCGAGCCGACAACTATATTATAAGACGACTGTGTACAAATAAATATAATATGTATAGGTACCTCAATTCACTGTACAAAAATTTCTAGGGAAATAGTGTAATAGTTAGAGCTCGTATGAATATCAGTATATTGTGATGCAGCACTAAAATGATTTTGTATTATTATAAACCATTGAGAGAGAATTTTGCTTCCGTTTCACTCTTTGTAGTCCTCATTATGTACTTAACGATCCAGAGTTGAATTATGCACAACAAGAAGACTAATTTGTGGCTGCGGCTTCCACACCTCACATCAAAAAGCTATGTCATAATATAAGATGTACACACAAGATTGGTATACTTATCTTGTAATGCAGGTTTTAATATGCAATACAATAAGAAGCGTACATAACAGATGGAACGTCATATTAGTAGAAACCTAAAGCCACGAAAAATATGACGATGAAACTCCACATTAAAATGTGAATTTTATGCATATTTTATTTGTATTATCGCCTATCTTCTCTTTTTTATCCAATAAAATTTTATCACTTTCATAACCACATCATATGGAAAATATAAATTGTACATGAGCTGATAAAACCTAAAAACTATGTTATAGACTAACCGATATTCGAAATTCTGCAGAAAAAGCTTACTCTTTAAACTTTTGCCTACTTTAATCGAGATTTGAGGATGTTAAAAGGACAGTGGTTAATATAATAAAACTTGAATTCACAAACCTTATCATCTGCGCCCACAACATCGTGAAGCCCGTTCATTATCGAATGCCTGTACGAGTCATGGCCATTCGAATCCACCAAAGCCATTTTCATTTGGAGACCGGGGTTTAGCAAAAATGCTAAGACGACTTTTCACACACAAAATAAAGAAATCTAAAAAGATTCAGATTTTGGACGAAGAGTGGCGAAAAGTTACTTTGTAAAAAAGTAACTGTGAAGATTTTTTTTTGTTTTCCTTCAAAAATAAAGACTTGCTTTACCTTTATTAATTGAGTTTTAAAAAATATTTTTCGAGGAGTAGAGCAGTTTTGAGCAAATTTCCACAGCTTTTCATGAGTGTCTAGATATTTTCATTTTGTTTCAGTCTTTCTTGTGATTTTCGTATGTGAGCACTGGGTAAGGCAAATATTGAAAAATGTATCACAAGTAAAATTTTCTACATGTATAATAGTTTCACTTTTCTTCTGTAATAACATACAAACCAGTCTTCCCCTTTATTCACAATATTAATTCAATGTAATAAAGTTGTACTATTTTTGTATTTTTTTGTGAGTAGAGAAAACTGTAAGTCAACGAAAGAAAAAAAAATTGCAACAACAGGAGCAAAAAAAGGCAACTGGAGTCTCTCTCCACAACGGTACCAGCAATAGCAATAACAACAACAAGAGGAATAACAATGGTTGCTTGCTTGCTTGCCTGCTAGAATAGCATAAAAAAGTTGACCAAACCAAAAATCACTTGGAGAGAATCAAGTACGAGTATCAACAAAAAACGTACAGGAAGGGCGCGCAAAGTTTTTGCGACTTGAAATGCACGTTGCAAGTTTAGTTTTTTTTGAGTTTCTTTTTTATATATTTCTTTCTTTCTATAATGTTTGATCTGCAGTGCACAGGATCGGCAAAAAAAGAACAGCAATTATGCACACGATTCACCAGTTGAAGATGACGAAGAATAACAAAAAAGATGAAGGAAAAAACACAGGGCGAAAAGAAATTAAGGCCAACAAATTTTTCTGGATATTTTCAAAACGTTTAAATTGCTGGCGAGGATAATTATAATGTAAATTGTAAATATTAGTTGCAATTAAATCTCAAAGGATTCTTCTTGAATTCGCAAAGCGTTGCGAGTGTACTCACGCACAAAAAAGTATATGAAGTCGAAGATAATGATGACGAAGGAGAAGAAATAATATATTATATATTTTATAATAAATTCACAACACACAATATAGGAGAATGAAGACAGCGTTGAATTACGTCCCGACTATTTTTTGACTACTGTTGTACTGTTCCTGATTCCAATGCTGCAGTTGTACTTCTTTCGCTAGGGGAACTGAAAAACTGAGAACGACCGTGGTGGTGTATCCTATGCGCGCATAGGAAGGAAGAGGAAAATAGGTGAGCGCAGTAGTAGTTGTACTTGTAGATGCAAGTAGATGAAGACGAGCAACAAGTTGACTTGTTGTAGTTACACACAATTTCTTTCCCCCCTCTCTCTCACTGCCTATCTCCCTCTCTCTCTCTCCAAAAAATGTTTCCTTCTATATTTATAATATTTCTACAAGTATCCGCACATAGCACGGAGATTTTACTCGTGCACTATATCAGTTTGCAAACCACCGTACATGTGTCACGAAAAAACTACGTAATAGTTGCAATAGTATTATGAAATCGAAAGTTGTTCAAATAACTGTACTGTAGATTATTCAACATGGAAAAAAGTAGTAGTAGAAGTATTAGGTATGTACAGAGTGTTAGTAGAAAATATATAAAAAACGGAACTAAAACAGAGTAAAAAATAGATCCTGACTGACTGCACACCAAACCAATGCTGTCTAGATACTATTTTTCCGTCGTCGTGTCTGTTTGCCACTTCTTCTTCTGGCTTTTGCTGCTCTGTGCAATGCTGTTGATTTGATGTTAATGCTGCTGCAAAAACGTTGTTTGGTTTGCGTTGCTGAGCTGTGCTTCGCGTTGGTTATGCGTGTGCTTGGATGTATATATGTGCGAGCTTTTTTTCTGTCGCTCTCTGCACGTTTTGTTTACCAATGTCTATTTATCTCCTTCTCTATCTGTTCATAACGTACTTGTGTAGTTACAGTAGTAGAGTAGTAGCAATAGTTGTCTCGTTGTTTGTGCGTGTGAGTTTGTGCATATATAATATATAATTCGTGGATGCCAGCAAGCCTTCGACGAAGATGACGAAGATGAAGAAAAAGAAGTCGAATCCAATGCGCGTAGTACAGGAGGAAGAATATATATTATATTATGTTTTGTAGTTATATATCGTATAGTAATGGTGGTGGTGGTGGAAGTAGCAGGAGGAGAACTCCAGCCAACGAGAGGATGATGAGCGAGTGAGAGAAAAAATCAAGTGTAGGATTTTTTTGCCTTGAATTGCAAAACCCGACTGACTGATGAAGAAGTGAACATGAAGGAGTAAGGGAAATAAGGGACAACCAGCCAAACAACCAGCATATGCTATACGTTCATATCAAAGACGATGTGTACAAACTAACGCTCATGTTACGTATATAGTCGTCACTGGAACAAAAAATCCAGAGAGAGAGAGAGAGCGAGATAGAGAGTGAGAGAGTAAGCGAGCAAGAGAAAAAGAACAGAACGTGTTGTACATATAGTGAACATAATAGAGCAGTGAGTAAGCAAGCAACCCCCTTTCCTATCCACTACGAACCATCAACTATCTATCTGTATACGATACTTCCACTATTCTCTCTACTCTTTGCCTCTCTTCTCCATGTACACCCTGAGAACGAAACCAAATGGACGAACGAATGAACACCCTTAAAAAAGAAACCAGCCCTTATATTAGAGTTGAGTGTGGATTTGGACTTGTACTGAAAAGAAGAAGAAGAATACATAACATAGACGGATAAACTGTATGTATGACTTATTATTACGCATTGGCAGCCAGTAAAATCCTACATACACACAACACACATTACATACTCCATTCGAGAACTGAGCGCATGGAAGACTCGTTGCTTGATTTTCTCTAGCTCACTCTTTCTCTCTCTCTCTCTCTCTCTCTCTCTGGCCTACCTCGTGTAGTGCTGTTATATCACATCGCATCGTATCGTATCAACGAGGTACCTTTTTTCCTCTACTAAACATAATACAACACACAACAAACACAATTTCGTTACGTTGCAGGTCTGTCGGAACGCTTACGCTTCGCAGCAGTTAAATTCGTATACATATAATATAATGTGGTCATGTTGATGTTGAATGTGTGTGCATTTGGACGACCAAGTCGACGTCGACAACGGCTACGACGACGAATCAAAATCCCTTATGATTAGAGCTCACTGGATGAACAAGGGAATATAATATAAGACGGAGACATGCATAGGAAACTCTTCTACTGTATGTACATATGTGAATCACACTGTATAAAAATGTAAACACTGCTTTCAAGCAGCATAATCTAATATACAAAATTATCATTCAGCTATATGTACAAATATGTATACGTATATATGTGAAGTGTCCATTATAATATGATTCTTAAATCATTGAAAGTGAGAGAGAGTAAGAGAGAGAGAGAGAGAGAGAGACGGTTGACATATGAGAGATGTATGTAGTATGTAAATTTCGTGGATAGGTGTACGTACATATTACAATGATGATGTGGGGATAAATAAGGAACAGAAAACACGGACATGGTGCAAATAGACAAGTACCAGTATATTTCAGTATGTATTGTATATCTATCATACAAGAAAACGAAGAGTAGTCGAGTCGAGATATCGAGCAGTGGAGTAGTGGAGGAGACAGCAACGCATCCATCCAAAACTCAAAAGTCTGAGTCCAACTCCAAATTCAACTCTTACTCCAAGCTCCAACACTAGTTCACACTTCCCCTAAAAACTACTACTACTACTACTACAAACGGAGAGGAGGAGGAGGACTGCAATATGCATATGCATACATGTTGATTTATATTACATTATACTGTGTCCGTGTTTAGAAAGACGTAAGAGAAGAAAGACAGAGAGAGAAGGCTCTCAAGGTTCCTCCATGCTCTATACCAGTACTTACATGTATGTACATACAACAGTACTACTTGCACACTGTACAAACCAAGTTTTGGTTTGGTCTTCAAGAGGATTTTTGTCCAATGAAAGGAAAAATATCTAAACAAAACCCCTACATCTCTCGCTTTTATTCACTGTCTACATCATGTATTTCATCCCTTCAAGATCCCCAAGTACTTTTTAGAGTCTCGCGTGGCGACGTTGCCACATGCTCCATATATACGAATAGCAATACACACTGTACATACGTATAAATACACATCATCTCAGCTTGACTCTCTTTCTAAATGTGTATGTGTGTGTGTGTCTGTACATTTTCATTTTTATTTTGGACCACTTCACATCTTTTCTCTCTCGTTCTCTCTCTCTCTCTCTCTCTTCATCGTCTCGTCTATTTCTATATTTCTATCGCTCTCCACGTCTCTCTCCCTCATTTAATTCCTCCTTGTAATACTGCACCAGAGCTCTACTGTCCAACATCCACACACAGAGCCATTTAGGACGCATGAATATCCGATTATACGTACCGACGAGAGAGAGAGAGAGAGAGAGAGAGAGATTTAGATATAGATGCATATTGAATAAAATTTATAGGGGATAATAAACACAAGAAGCAAAAGAGTAGAGAGAGAGTAGATGCAAGAACTAAACACAGAAGACGAGAAATCAAATCAAATATCTTGTTGCATGCGAAGAAAATCATGCGTTGCTATAGTCCCTAATCGCTACGCATTTTACATATTGTGCATGCATACACATTTATGAATTTTAACTTTGTGTTCGATTCCATGCATGCACATATACATGTGTGTATTAACAAATAATTGTTCAACATTCGACACCCGATTGGATCGTCGAAGGGAAGAGATCCTTTTTTTTCTTCCTGTCATATATTACTATTATTATGTCACCTTCACGTAAACAATTTTTTAATGCACTGTGCAGTGGTGACGAAATGTGTAAAGTTTATTGGTTTGCATGTGGAACTATATTAATTTTTATATGCACTGATATAGCTAAACAAAATTTAGGATCAGGTTTGTCCATGGACGAGTTTTTATGTGACCACT
>JAQIVE010005480.1:0-12834 GCA_034698285.1 Sminthurinus bimaculatus | reverse complement strand
TAATTTATACACAAATGCGCATTAAACCATCACACATAGTATAATAATAATTCCAGCATTAACAGAATAAAAAGACAACAGAAACAATATATATTATATATGGGAGAAAATTACCGTTGCTAATAACAGAGACTCTCTGATGTTCGCTCGGTTCCCCACCCGCTAGAAGTAGACCATCCCATAAAGACAAATCCAACATTTTATCGTCATTTTTCGATGATGACGATGAACCACCACCACCACCACCTCCGTGTAGGGTTGAGGAAGAGCTACAGCTAGATTCTCCACCGCTAGTTCCTTTATTATTCAGCTCCGATTGCAAAAGGATCTTATGGATAGAAAGGAGAAACTGATGTGTTGAACGACAGAGAATTAAAAGGTGTTTGGGAACGGCCTCACTTGCTGCAGTAAAAGATAATTTTTGATTTCCTCCCCAAGCTCGACCAGTAATTTCAAACTTCTTTCTCTGCAAAATTTGTAGCACAAACAAGAATTAATATCCACCCAAAATTTTTTAATTTACTTTTACACCTTTTTCTCATTTTATACCTTATATAATATATAATATATACAGTCATGAAAAATTTGTACTTAATGGAGAATGCAGATAAAGAATACATGGCTAATATGAAAATGACATGTTAGAAAGAAAGAAACAAAATGTTTAAAAAAAACAAGCATGCATACTTTCACAAGCGTGTATTATATTGCCTATTCCATTATGTACACAACAAATATGTTTGTTCGCTTTGTTCCCTTTCTTTTATTTGCATTAGTTCGTAAAAAATGCAAATACTTCACTCTGAAAAAATGAACAAGGAGCAACTAGAAATAGAAAAGAAGCAAAATTTTGCTAATACCTGTCCCAATGAAGTGTGCGTATAGCTGAAGGTTAATAGGTTTGTATAGTATGTATACATTGTACATATATCTCATAGTGGGACTCCCTACTGCTATGAGAGTCTTATTATATAAAACTATTGAAGTTAAAGTTAAAATCCTAGCTCTAAAACAGTCTACAATTACGAATTATGATTTATAGATTTCCAGAGTAAAAAAATAGATTTCTTCATGCTTTTATATAGTATAGTTTTAACCTATGTACAACAAGCTCAACAAGTTGATAATAAAAAAATAGCTCGTAATCATGCCTATCGCTATCATCTCGTTCATTACATTTTTGTTCCTTCTTCCTTTACTTTAGTAACTATGTGAGTGCAAATTTCAAGTTTCATCCACTGTTGTTGTTCACACAAGCAATATGAGCTCATCGTAAAAGAATGTGAACTTTAATAGAGCTTGTGGAAACCCTTTGAAAAAATTTCTAAACCTTGCTATTGTCTAGCGAATTAAATCATGAAACCATTATGTGGCCTCCACAAAAATAGTAATTTAAGTACACACACATTTCAAATATGTGTATCCACACATAAAATATTATTTTTAACATACATGCACATTTGTAAAGTTATACTGAACGTGAATTTATTAGTAATCATCGACCTTACGCCTGAAAAGAAATGTATTGTCTATAGAGTGTACAATACCACAATTTACAGCATACATACAATGCAAGCTTCAAAGCCTCAACCGTGACTAGGCATCAATATACTATGATCACTACTTGAATGATAAGAATACTCAAACACTTTTAAAGTTTTACATCATATTGTGTACACATTAGATTTTTCATTCTTCTTCATGTTCATAATATCAGCCATACGCGAAAACTTGCGGAATGTCCACATATTTACTTGGGCCAAAGAGAATAAATAATATGTGCTGGTTAGTATTGGATCAACTTTTTTTAACCAAATATAGTTACAGAGTATTTGGATAAGAATATCCTTTATATATTTACTTTATGAATAAGCCACTATACACACGACGTTGTCATACAAAGATATTATGGCAAATAGTAACTTCAAATAATAGCTAACTATAGAAAAAAAAATATATACATACCTCAAAGTAAAGCTTTTCAATGTTTGCCCATAGAAAGGTTACTTTAGGATGTTGAGGAATCTCCGTACAGCTAACTCCATTCTGGCAATAGCCCTGGTAAAGAAAAATTTAAATGTTGAACGTACCGAAATTACCATCCTCTTTTAGGGTCACGCGTTATATTATCCATAAACATTAAACTAATGTAAGTAATAACTTGTACAAAATTAAACTCGTTTAACAAATCCCCAGTAAAAAAGTTGGACGCTGGCTTACTTGAAAAATTTCGACTCCTTTTGGTGTAACGCCAATCCAAACAGGAGCATTTCCATCTTTGGCTGTCATCGACAAAAAGAAACATTAAGTTATTGTCTCATTTCAAATTAATAACAAAATTACAATTATTATACATAACACATAACATGTGATGGTGAAAAATGGAATAAATAAATGTAAAAATGTAAACCTTTCATCGTATAAAGATGCATATTGTACTGTGGCATAACGGCTCGAATAAATGCAATTCGAGCAGCTTGTTGGCTCAAGCCAGAAAGAGATTGATGAGCCCGCGTTAGGCCAGGGCCCAAATTCGGGCCCAGTAATTGAGCCCATAGTGGCGGTTCTTGACCTGGTCTCCAGTCTCCTATTTCTGCTTGGTAGGCAAAAGCTACAATACCTAAGAAATCGGCACAAATTGCAAATTGATTCCAGTATTAATTAAGTACATAATGCTTATACTTTTTTTAAATCAGCATTTAGAAAGAAAGGAAATGCTTTGCAATCTGCAATACGCTACAAACCTGTAATATTCTCCGACGGATACCGGGGAGCAGAAACTAGATTGTGCCTTAATTGAAGGTAGTAATGGTGTAGTGATACGACGTCACTGAAAAAAAATAATTGTCAAATTAATTAACTCCTTGAACATGCATGCATAAATTATTACAGATTCTGAGCTACTAGAAGCCTCCACTTAGGCATGTTGTTAAAATTTATCGTAGGTTAAGTGTGTTGTATGCGTGTATGTACACTTTTCCCAGAGACTTTATGACTAGATGAATTAGAACCGGTACAAACCCCGTACAAAAATCTAATCGAGTTGTAATATAACACTAACATTTATTGCTAAAATTTATCTTTAACCGACGTGTGATCAGCCGGCTCATCCCTTGGACTGTTATTTCTTTGAGCGTCACTTTCGCTAGGCCAAACAGACAAGGGCTTGCATATATACATATTATGCAAGCTCAATGATGTCCATTTGGTACGTTTACTAGTTTTTAGATATAGATTAATAGGTATAAATAGGTTGACGAATAAGATCTCATTGTCATTTTCCCCCTATATAATATCCAAGGTTGGTCTATATCATTTATTAACTTCTCTCATATGAATGTATACACGTACGTGCATAAATATCGCATGAAACCCTATAATCCAACCTCGCCCAGAATTTTGACGTGCTCATCTTTGATTCTCCCTTCCACTTTGCCTTTATTTAACTGATACACACTAAAGAAAATCATTTCCTGCTGTTATTTACTCAATTTTTTGCATACATCTTTTCCTCTTGTTTTTGAGTTAGACATGCCTAATATACTTGATTTAGAAACAAAATCATTATACAGATAAATATATTATTATGGTACCTTATATTTACTCCTTTTTATTTTATAAACTTAGGCGTATATATTCTCGCCTATTCTTCATGTAACTGTATACATTCATGAAGATGAATAACATCGAACCTCGCTTAAGTAATATCAAACGTGCATATGCCTACATCCTACATAGGTAATAATAGGTATACACACCAGATCAGAGACAAGAGACAAGACAACACGGGCTTTACATACAAGAATAATAATACAACAGCATGGAATTCATCCATACAAGTAGAACAAGAAAAAAATGGAACGTGGAGACTGACAGGAGAATAATTTTCGAGAGACATATCGAGTGAGATAGCAACAGCAGTGAACACTATGGGGGAATGTTAAACTGTCCATCGTTTCTCAATGGGAAGTTAAAGAGAAGGAAATATATATGGGGAAAATATAATAGAGAATAGCTATAACTAGATGTACAAAAACCTACATGTATTATATATTTCCTCCAACTCTCTCTCTCTCTCTCTCTACTCAAGTTCAATATTCTATCTCACAACTATCTGAGGTACTTTTAACTTTTAAATATCATCATTATGACACTAGAGCCGGGGAAGAAGGACGAAAAAAAAAGAATAACGTACAAATAAAAAACTACCTGAGCTGGCCATGTGTAACTTGTTAGTTTAACTAGGAAAGGCTACAACAAGTCATTCCAATACAAGTGTCTCTTTCTTGTCAAACGAAGACACGAAGAAATGAAAGAAAACTAGAATGACAGGGAGCAGACGCAAAATCATTTGCTTCATTTGGATAAGCTCTTGATGGATAAATTAAATATATTCGTACATTTGGTTTTTTAACTCTGACTTTTCACTTTTCTTGACTTCCCGTTCCGATATTGTATCTTTCTCTTGACCCGCATACATGTACACTTTCCACAAAATCTCAATCATTGTTCGATTGCTACTGCATACTAATACATGTGTAACGTGCAAGCCCGATGCAAAACATATACACATTATAGAGAGAGAGTAAAATATTTCTATAATGCTGTCGATAATGAGGACGGCACTTAGTATTTTATTGCTTCTGTCAATCACAGTTACAAAAAAGACAATCCAAGCCACTGTTGTACATACATATTACATATACTAATATGCAATACCTAAACATTTACTAGCAAAGTGTTAGAAGGATACAAATAAAATATATACTCTACAGTCTTTCTTAGGCCGTACATCAACATAACGTCATGTGAGTATACATTCCAATCTTTGGTGATATTACAATCCAGACACTACATACATACAACTTTTAATCTATACCGTATATCGTACATTGATTTTATACAGTATGTGTATAGAATTTATGCAATGAGCTACTTACAAAGACGAGGGTAGGGCATCAAGGTAGAAGTTGACTCGGCAATAAAGTATTGGTGTTTTGTTGTCCTGTGGGAGCACAAAATTAAAATCAAATCAAGTCAAATTTTAGACATTTTTATGGCAATGCTTTAAACGCATTGAAATAAATTTCAGACATAAAAATCACGGAATACACCTCATGGTCGTAAAAACAGCAGGATCATACGCATCACACATTTGCACATTTTGAAGTTCAAACCACCATTTTCATAGATATTTTAAACTTCCAGATATACATACCGACCATTGTTCTCTAAGATGATTTACACATGCATCAATATATATACAGTATTTCCAAAATTAAAATCATGAGAATCGTGAAAATCTAAACACACTATACACAAAGCCTACAAGATATCCAATATCCACCAAAAACTACTATAGTACCGAAATTCAAGTTCATCTTAAATGGCAGAAAACCACGTCAAAAGGTTAACAAAATCACAGCTGCTGATAGATGAATAGAGAAAGATTTCATTATAACTCTGAACAAAACTACTGCGTCTCTTTTTAAACAATACTAAAGTAATAAAGCTTTAGTGTATCATTTAAAGTTGTGTATATTATGTATAAATATATACTTGGATCTACTGGAACTGTTTCACTGAAAAACTTTTTTTTCTTTTTTCTCATTATCATTAATCCAAGGAGCAAGGAACTGCCCTTCTTTTTATACAAGTATACATACATAAATATGTATACATATTATGTATGTACTACTGCCTTAATGATGACGATTCTTTCAAAATCGTACGGAATTTTTTTCGAGCAGCCCTTCAAGTCTTTTTTTTCTCTCTCTCCCTTAGATATTATGCTCTTATTTGTCATGTATAATATAAGCATACACACAGGGTAATTTTTGACTAGACAAAGCGTACTGCATAGTATACATAAACACATATGATAATATATGCATGCATAATATTATACGCATTATAGAGAAGCTTGGATTTTTATTTTTCATTCAAATTCTACAACGTCCATCTTACAACTTGGATGCACCTTGCTTTCCTGCATCTACAGCTCATTACATAAGACAAATAGAAACAAATTACGAAACGAAAATGGAAATTATTTATAACAACAACGAATTTTGGTACGGCTTAAATTGAACATTAAGAACAAAAAGGTTGAAAACATTGTATATAAGGCATGAAATTTTCCTTCCATGTGCATATTATATACTCCTATTCACTTGTATGTGTGTGTACAACACATAGAATGGTTTTTATCGAGAGATTCATTTACAAAGTTAATTTGGCTGCAACGATGCGACGCATGTGCATATATGTATGTACATACATGCATTTACAGAATACAATTGAAATTTTACTTTTGCCTTCAAAGTTCAAAATGAAAACAACGTCAAACTCTTTACATCAGAGCATTACATGGAAAGAATGACGAAAATAACAATAACAAAGAGCAGTGCTTGTGCGTGTACGCAGCAGCAACAAAAAGTGCTATAGGAAACAAAAAACAACCCCCAAAAAATTCTAGTTCTGATTTCTCTTTCTTTCTCTCCTGACTTGTGACTCTCGACTGACTGCTGACATACGTCGCAGTGTTTCAAGATACGATCATATTAAAACTATTACCGATAAGGTTGATTTCGCTTCGAAAAAATACCTAGGGACGATGGATGAAAGGAATAGTTATCCTTATCTCTCTCTCTCTCTCACTCTCTATCTGTATTTTCTTTCGTTTCTCTATATTCTGAAGTAGAATCAACGAACGATGAGACTTGAGGGCTTTTCATAAGGAATCTCGGCTTGTCTGCCTTCTGCTTGTCTATTTTTCCTTTTCTATATCTCGCTCCCGCTTACTTGGTCCATGATAGTACATTAAATTGCAAGTTGTGCTATAAATTATATGTATACGCATTTATTTTCTTGGATATACACAGCACAAAGTTTGTATATCTCACACAAACATTCGTGGAACACGTGTAGTATTAAGGCCCATGAGATGAGAGAAAGGGAGAAAATTCAAAATCCACATTCTCTTGACTATAGAACATATTCTTGTTGACTGGATAATGTGAACCTATAAAGTTTGGACTATAGCGCTGCTACATGCAAGATACAAACTCGTTTTATGAGGCATCATGGGGTAAACAGTTTCGGTGAGGATCGAGTCGTCTCACACTTTAAGTTAAGTATTCATAAAATTATATCGTTTTCATTAGAAAATAAACAGAATTTATCTTGCAATACAAATGCAATTCCAACCGCTTCTATTAAATTTCATTGAATTTCACAAACCATAATATCCAACTCCCTGACAAACTTGATCGTTGATACCCCTACTCACCCTATTGAATAACATGTTGCGTTCTCTTGTATGTGTGTGTGTGTGTGTGTTAGCACAGGGTTTTAGAGACGCAGAGTTAAAATTCGAATCGACTCGTAAGTATTAACCGAATAAAAAAGGCCATTGGATACTCGGGGTTATAATATAATATGTAATGAAGGAGAGATAGAGAGAGAATCTAAAGAAGGCAAGGTAGGCAGACGCACCTTGTAAAATCAGAAAGAAAGAGAGAGAGAGAGCAAGAGGAATGGAAGCTCGTAAAAATTTCCAAAAGAAAAGTAGCTACCGGAATTGAGAAAAAAAACTGCCCCAAGATACAGCCACAGACTCCTCTTTCATCCATCAAGATGGAATGGAATGGAACTATTCAACTTCAACGTCTTACGAACTTTAGAGCTTACTTCTGTACAATAATACAACACAACAAGACGAAAATTTCAAAGAGAAGGAGAAGGATAGCCATCCATGACAAACGTAACTGCAAGCTGCAAGTCGCATCATACGAATAAAAGAAACCTTTTCTCATTTCCCACTATCCAAATACATAACACTAATATATCTATATCTAAAGTCTTCTGCCTAACAAGTGTACACATTACGTCTGCGTCTCCTCTTTACCCATCTATCTGGCTATCTATACATGCAGCCTGATGAAACACAATAATAAATAAGCTTCTGGTTTATTTAACCTACCTTTTCATTTCATATATGTTCACATGCATATATCTTATGAACGCATGTAAATTCCTTTCTCTCTCTCTCTCTCTCTTTATTTTATATACGAGATCTTCAACACGATCATCGTCAACCATCTAAATATCTATGCATGCAGGAAAGTGAATAAAAAATCAAACTGTTCTCTTTCCAGATTTCTTATCCGCAATCAATCTGGTACCAGATAACCCTACAACTATTTTATTTATCATGTACAAAAAAAATTCACTCTATTGTTTTTTTCGAATGTACAAATTGTCCGTAAATTCGCTTTGCTTTTCATATATTTCCTCATATTTTCCCCTCATTCTTTGGCATTACATGTATATAGTAAATGGACACATTCCAGCAATCCACTCTCCAAAATACAAAAATTATTTTACGCCAATGAAAAACTTGTTCTGTTTTAATTTGTTAAATCTAACGAGATTGTATCGCTAATTGGATATTGTACTTAAAAAATTATATTTACTCATACAATATTGTAGACCATGAATTGCAAGCTCGCTTTTAGACTCGTAAGTGTCAATACAGTTTTAACAGATTTCTTCTTCTACGAACTTTTGCTCTGAGGTAAACTTCCAATAAATGATAAGTGTAACCCTCTTTCTTTTCTTACTATAGGGCCCCTTTGTTTAAATTTAAAAGGCAATTGAGAAATCAACAGTAATTTACTTGGAAATTTCGTTGCTTGAGAAATCAGACGTTAAATTATGGATAATCAAAAATTATCCCATATTTCAATCGAAATTATTCGATAGATCAACTATCTACAAACTGTCCCGTTTTAAAGCTTGAATCCTTTGTAATTACAAGGGTTTTACACACAAGTCACAACCCTTCACAATACATAGTATTATTGTGTTTTGCTTTTTGTGTACAATTGTATATGCATCTGTATTCAATCGATATGCAATCAAATATTTCATAGATTATACAGCATATATAAGAACATATAGGTAAGTTATTTGCATAGGGTAACTTATTCAATATATTTTCAACCACAAAGACATTGAATAAAAAACTAAAATACAATTAAATTGGATGTAGTATTTAATTTTTTTTTCCACCTGGGATTGTTCATCTGCATTACACTTATATAATTCATATATGTTTAATGGATGCATATATTACTTACAAAAAATTCCATTCTCGCTTGAATAATGAGTCAGGAGAGATGGAATTGAAATATGAAACTGATATACCCACATAGGCATGAAAGGACGAAGTCAGAAAAGTATAGAAGGCAAGTTGGTTATACATCCCAATCACATCCCATCAGAAACCAGCAAAAAGATTCACTTGCCTATTATCTACACTTTAATACGCTTTTACAATCAACGTCAGATCAGAATGATCAGATAGAAGAAGAAAGAGAGACGGAACAAAAAAGAAAAATCCCAGATAGTTTTGTAGCCCATTAAAAAATAAAAATGCCCCATCCCTGAAGTCAAACGTATGTTATCCTTGTTCTTCACCCAAGAGTCAGTCAAATCAAGTCAGAGTCAGTCCCATCCTTACTTTACAATTCCTATGAGAAATTTGCACATAAAATAATATTTTGCATAACATTGTTAACTTGTTCAAGTTGTTTTTTTTTCTATGCTAGTCTCCTATTTAACCTTACCATTCATACAAAATATAAAAACCACAACAACAACTACAACTTTATCCTGAACTGAGAGAAGATGATCCTGCTCCACGAATGTCCATATACTACATTCCTACCAACATCGTCACACTCTCGCTGTTGTGAATCAAGTTTTGGTTTTTATATTATTCATTATTATTAAGTTGAAAAAATTGCACACATTTGCATCCTTTTTCCATTCAGATTCTCATCTTTCATTATCTCTCTCTCTCTCTCTTTCTTTTTTTTTCGTCTTCAGTTACATTCACAATCCTCATTTATATTTTCGCTATATACTCAGATCAAGGAATTGTATATTTATTATTAATATTACAATCGGGCATTAGTATGATAGGGCCCATTTTATACACTGTTCTCTCAATATTAAGCATTATGAAAATGCATGTTGCACATATTAACTTCAATCGTACACAGAGATACACACTTACAAAATAAAACGAACATCATTCCACAATCACGGTGATAACGAGACATTCCATTCCATTGTAGTTTAACTACATACATTTTCCAATCTCCCTTAACTACATATGGACATATGGATAATGGATGAGAGAGAAACATTTAAGACCGTATTTCATATGCATAATACATATCACTAGTAATTATCATGTAGTCAGTCAAATGGTCCCAGAAAATTTGTCTTGAAATTTATTCTATAATAATGGATAATGTACAAAAGAGGGAATAGGTAATACTAATAAAAATCAAAAAAGGAAGCAAAAAGTAATGAAGAACTACTTTATACTTGATTTACTATTAAATCCACACCAAAAGCATACAAGACAGAGTCGAGTTATCGTCATCATACGATAAATCTACTTGATGAATAAACCGGCAGCCTATATACATACACAATATACACACATTGAATTTTCGTACGTACATGAAAGCATTTTATAAAAGTATTGCTTCTGTTTTTTTATCAATTTATAACTCATAAACAATATAATATATGAATTAAAACGCAGTAGCAAATGATCACAATGGAATTCATCCTTAACACTACCATTACGTTTCCTGGTGATAATGGTGATTTTATAAGGACTTTCAACAGGTTGCAGATATGGATACTCACAAGTCAAACGACCTTATCGATTAGGTAATACAACGTCTATGCTATACATACTACTAATCATCATGATACATACCTTTTGTATGTCTCTGCAATATCCTGTCAAAATATCATCATTACCACCTTTGACTTTTCTTTCTACTTGCTCACACTTTCAAGTTGTCGATTTAGTGTAATTATATTTCACTGTTTGAGAAAAAACAATACTTCTTATGATCCTTCCCCCCAATTTTGGTAGATACAAAGAAAAGCAGTCAAAACGTAGCAAATACCCATTTCGCAGATCCCCATTCTGTGATTTAGTCCTTCTGAAAAATCAATTGACAATGTTCAAACAGTCGAACCAAATTGACCAAATCGAAGGAAGGGCACATACATACAAACATGTGACCCAAGTCTGTAATCAAGTTCAAGTCTGCTCGACTATCGTCTAGCCAGAACCTTCTACATCACTAATTCCTTCCATCTCCAGAAACTTGTACTTTGTAAAATGATGATTGAGCCCATAAGGACACAACTTCAAAAACAAAGTACAAATAGTAATCTTTCAACTTTTAAAGTTTCCTTGCCCTTATAGATATGAAGCTGAAACACACAAGTGTCAAATCCTCTTCAGCTCATCTCGTCTCATGCACAGATAATACTAAAGAAACAAACTAAAATGACAAACGAAATCATTTTTCTCCCTTTCTTCCCCTGCCTCTCTCTCTCTCTCTCTCTCGTCATATTATTTCTCACAAGTATGTTTTCTTCTGGCCAAGGATCCTTTTCGTTCTCTCTTTACATCTATGGATGTCGCATATTATAGTGAACTTATCCTTTTTAAACAATACTGAACCTACCTTGAACTGTACATTTAAATAAAGCTTTTATGTGCCTATAAGACTAGATTAATCGTAAAATATCATCGTAGAATAATGTGCATGCCTGACTTTTAAACTCAAATATTTGTATGTACATTGTACATTGCTACATGACTGAAAAAAAACGTGGAGTCAGCCAAAGCCATACAGAACTCGGAAAACAAACTTGACTCTTGTTCCCATCTCTTATTCAAGAATTCAAAGTTAAAGACAAGGAAACACCGTATAACGCTAGCCAACAGCTTTCTGTTTCTATATTATTATTACCACCATCCGAGTCAAAAAGTATGTATGCTTAAATAAGTGTATGGAAAATGCATGTTTATATGTGTATAACATAAGAGGACAGACAGGACTTGATTATTATTTAAACTACATATCATTATGACAGTCTTCCCTTTAGAAGCTTATGTATATACACATATTTCCCGTAATCGTATGTATGTATGTACATTAATCTAAAAAGGCTCAAGTCTCAGGAAGGTACAAAAATTTTAACACTAGTTCTAGTTTTCCTTCGGTCTTCCTCTCTCGTAAAATGATGCTATCTCAAATTACTATTACATTCCTTATTGTCCGTTCCACACAGCTAACTTTGGTTGGAGCTTCAAATTTTTGAAACGAAGAGAAAGAAAGAAAGAGAGAGAGAGAGAGAGTCTCACGAGTCTCCCAAAAGAATTTAAAGTTATACGATACAATGACGAAAAACACTATAGCTGGAATATATATTGTACACAAAGAAAATTCTATATTCCACACTTCTAGTTCATATTTGACACAAACTGTAATTTATAAATTATTTATAACATATACATAGAGTGTGCATTATACGTACTTGTATGAGAAGATGCATTTTCAAATATGCATTTGCATTGGATAATTATATGTCACATTAATTCTTGCATCGTTGTATAACTGAGTTGAAACTTTTCTCAAGACTTGCACCAAGCAACCCTTCCCATTTCCCTTGTTATCATATACTTTTACTCATAGTTTGATTCTCTGGTGTTACATAATAGTGTAATGCATAAGTACATACATATATAATAAAAATCTAAACCGTGACAAGGCACGGTTTTAACTCGCTTCCTGAATACTTCAGTCGCGAGAGGGTAGCGAAGCTAGCAAAGCCATATACATCATTAATTGAAATTAAGCTTAGCTTTTGGTGCAACGCTGGTGCAACGCTGGTGCAACGCTGGTGCAACGCTGGTGCAACGCTGGTGCAACGCTGGTGCAACGC
>JAQIVE010005479.1:0-12838 GCA_034698285.1 Sminthurinus bimaculatus | reverse complement strand
TGCTCTTCCGATCTCACACAGTGATTGACTATTTTAGAAACCGTTGGATAAATAGGAGGGGAAAAGTATAAAGTGACTGGTATTAAAAATGCGGTGGGCCGATGATGATGAATGGCCCACCAGGGGTAAGGCAAAAGCTGCGAGAAAGAAATCAAGAGGAAACCAAAGTCACTAGAAAGTAGCGGGAAGAAAGGTCGATAAGAACTAATTGGAGATGGAAAGGTATATGGATTAGCCCTTCGCTCTCCCTCTATTTTTCCACCTTTTTTTACTCCCACTTTTCCTTTGTCTTGGTCTTTGAGTTTGCTCTGAACTTGCATCGGTTTTTGTTTAATTGATCCAACGAGAAGGCTCTGTTCAGCTCTTTGTCTTCAAGTTCTGCGTGTTCAACGCGAGAAATGTTTATGTTTATGCGTGCAGCTTACTTTATTAATTGGTGCAAATTGGAAGCTGTGAGTTATTATACTATAGTGGCTGTGACGATTATGGGCCTTACTTTCCTTCTTAATTACCTGTGTAATCAAAGTAATAAGTATTTAGATTATTTGTAACTATAATTATTATGCTCAAGAAACACGGCTCTTTTTTTCTGGAATAACTTGCTGGAAAAAAGAACGGCGCTGTTCTTTACAAATTACATGTATACAGTAAATTTGGCGAGTTTCCTAAAATTCTTGAAATTTCGTCGCAAAAAAACTCGGTTTTATTAACTAATTTTCAGAATCAATCTTTGGTTTATTCCTCCATAAGATGTCAACCAAGCTACACAATATGCACGAGTTTACATTGATATTGAATACTTTTTTGCATCAGAAAAGAGGATATTTGCGAGAGTGCAAGGACAACGGCGGAAATTTAAATATATTATTGCCGTGAGATAAGAAATGAAATTTCCTGGTGTATCTGCTTCCATTCCAAGCTCATGATGAGCTCCCCTCACCATCCAACCGAATATGGAATACTAATCAAGTTCAAACTTCTCATTCTAATAATGATATTCAATGATATCTTGTTTCAAATTCAAAGTCAGAGGAAAAGCCAAGTTGAAACTGAGACTCACGCATACGGAGGAAGTCTCGACTTGGATTTCGACTCCATTTTGAAGACTCAACTTTAAGCCGGGCTTCGGTGTCAGCTTTGAATTTTTAATTCAAGTTCAATGTCAAAATTGTACTCAAGAGAACCTTCCCTCCTTCTACATTTTCTTTCATTCTTATGAAGATATCTCCCAATTTACCATAAGTTGTTCGGCAGTTTATTACGAGTTTTGACGCCGCTCAAACATTTTAATTACTATATGCGTGGTGAGGTAGGTTGTAGTTTTTGCATTCTTTAGCCTCTTCTTTCGATATTTTTAATTCATAAAATCACCACACGCACACCACAATCAGACGCAACCTTTTACAGCAAAGAGAACAGTGAACGAAATTTAAACTCATTTGGTTGTTACAAAGATTCTTACCGACTTTTTTCAAGTAGCATGTAAAAAAAGTTCCTAGAACATGCAATATTGGAAATTGTGTGTTGCTTGAACTTCCTAGAATTTTCGAGGCATTGGCATTTCTATAGTCCGAAAGAATTTTCTGCTTTGCAAAGCAGAAAATTCTTTCGGACTATAGAAAAGAGGAATATAGAAAAAGAATTTTAAAATATCTAGTCAAAGCTTTGACTAGATATTTTAAAATTCTTTTTTTGACTTATTAAATTTCAAAGAAAAAGGCCGTATGCAAAACTCGCAGGAGGTAGGTAGTTTATTCTGCAAAACTTATCACTGACAACGACTGACGGTTCGTTTGTCCTTAATAATAACTAATGACAAAGATAAAGACTAGCATGCAAAACGTGTTTGCTACAAATGTAACTTCAACGGCACGGACAAATGACAAAGGTGTGAGTTAAGACTAACAATAAGAATTTTGCTCTTTTCCGTCCTCATTCTGGTCTTTTCTTGCAATACTTTCAACTATAGCACTTGAACTTTTGCTGTTTGATGTGCAATTGGGTCACAATCTTTCTCGTCTTTTGATATAAGTAACTGAAGCTAAAGGGCTTTTTGCGTCCCATGACATCCAAAATTAACTCGAGGAATTCGGCCAGGGGAAGTTGCAAGAATGGAATGGAAAAAGAGTCAGTCTTCTCTCCCGGTGTCTAGTCCAGTCTAGTTCAGTCCAACTGTGATAAGGATGGCACAATATTGCAATTAAAAGTCTATTTTAAAATGCGACTTGACCTTTGCCATCCAATTAGCCAATTATTAATCATTTGTGCTATGATTGTCCCGTGTTCAGTGTTCAGGTCTACTTACAGCGAATGCCACCTCTTTTCTCCAGAAACATAACTCTTTACAAATGCTCTTTCTTTCGCCACGACATGATACGACAGAGTAAGCATTCAGAGCTATTATTATTATTTCAAAGTACATGCTCGTCAAAATGTAGCATTCATCTCAGATTCGCCATTCTACAGTATTAGCTAAGACACGTAATTAATGCAGCGTGATGTGACCATGGGAACAGTAAAATGTACATATAGATACGATAAGAACGTCGACATAGGTAAACAGATTCGTACCGCGGAAACAGAGTGAAATTGCACCTTTATTCTCTTTCCTGGTCACATAACCCGTTTCATTCCCGCTCTGTACTCTTTGTAGTATTTCGACGCCTTTCATGACATTTTCTGTGACATTGACACAGTGAGTCAGGAAAGCATATAGGTCCTCTCTGCTTAATGCAAACGAACACTGCAGCAAATGTTATGAGCGGCGTCGAAATGCTACATAGAGTACAGAGCGAGAATGAGATGGGTTATGTGACAAGAACAACGAGAAAAGTGTAATTTCATTCTGGTTCTACAATAAACATGTAAAAAAAGGAATGACAACACGTGAAGTCTTTTTCTAATTTTTTTTCATGATTTTGCGCTTTCGTTTTACTCCAGAACAGCTTCGTAAAAACGCAGCTATTGCCCAGAAAAAAACTTTTCAAAAATAGTCTGAATAAGAATTCTCTTAAATGAAACAAAATTGAATAAAATTTTCATTTTGTATTCATGCCTGTATTCGTCTTTGTCGCTCTGGGATTGTCTAGAGCAGGATGGGCAATGGGCAATGATTCATGAACAAAATTATAGGGGCCCATAGTAAAGTATTCATGGCGTGCTCAACAAAATAAAAAACAGCCAGCGTATCATCAATAAAATGACTGAGGGAACAATTATTAACAATGCCTATCAGCTCAATACACAAGAGAGTGAGAGAGAGAGAGGAACAAGAGTAGCAGATTTTCAATGGCCATTGTTTTCGTTCGCTCTTCCTACAGTTGCAAATAGAAGCTAAAAAGTTCCAAGGCGGGATTATGATAATCGAGTCTTTTACACTTCTATCAAATAGACTGTTCGCTCATTATAGTGCATTCATTTAAAATGCCCCTGGGTTTTGTGTAGCGGGAGAAGTAAAGTATCGCTTTAAGTGTAGATAATTGCCCCTTCTTTCTCGTCCGCAGCACAGTTGCTCCATTAACAATTAACTCAATATTTCACGGTGAATCAAGGCCAGTTGTGGATTGAGGAAGGGAGCATATGTTTTTGTAAGCTCGATACTGCGCTCTTTTTCAGCCAGTCTCCATCCTGCCCCAACACCTCAAAGGTTACAATATTCATAAACGTTGTATGCATAATCCCCATTATTATCATTTCACTTTTAAATGGATACCATAATATACAATGTTAAAGTCGTGCCATGTTATTTATTCCCTTCAAACCGTCCCATTCCCGTCCCTTTTTTAACACTGGAGAAGAAGCGAAAGGGAAAAACCCTGGAGAAAAATTGAGCTGGAGTCAATAACGCGTAATAACAATAAAGATGATGATGCTTTTGATGATTATTGACTCCCTCATTAGCTTCGCTCAGACACTTTCAATCCCCTTTCAGCCTCAAGCCCGTGAAAAAAGGCGGTCCAGCTGTCACCTTTTAATAATAATGGTCCATTGCTCGATTCGGGATGGGAAAGTCCATCCTGCACAATAAACTGGGCAACACATATACAAAACATATTCGTTTGTGCATCAGCCTTGTAGATTATTTTGGTATTCCAATATGCATAATGCATAATATACCTCCATTTATTTATCCACCCCAGTATTTTACCTATTCGTGTTTGGTATTTCTGTTAAATTGTACCAGTATTTTTCTATCTTGCATTAATTTGAAAATTTTCCATGGCTCATCCATCATAATTTCTCAGACAAAGACGATTCGCTACAATATTTTATGGGAATTTCGTGACTCCTTTCACAATCCCTCATTAAGCTTTCCGTTATGAATGGACGATTGAAAATTTATTTTGAGACTGACAATGAGCTTTGACTGCACATTTTATTTTTCATCGATGAATGCATTGATCTATGCAATTACAAGTTATTGTTCAAAATTCTAAAAATATTATATAGTATGTAGTAACCTACAGCTTTTGTGAATAGCTCTATGGTTTCTGAATGCTTGCGAGTTTTACTCAAACATGCTCAGGATAACTCACGCCTATCCAGAATTAGTCACACTAACTATATTGTTTTACCTGTTTACTATATTACGATGGCACTGCAGTTTGGACATGAATTCAGATGAAGAAAAGCAGACAAGGGTTAATTGCTTACATGGTTTTTGTTCTTGCTCTTCATCCGGATCCAGACCAAAGCCGAGTGCCGATTCAGAGTTCAGAGTAGTTTTCCAAAGTTGAACGTAGTTAGTGTTTGTATTGGTTCTATAGTAGTCAGGAAGATAAAGTCCACAACTGGGTTCACTTTACTGGAATCATGCACTGTTAGATCTGCAATAACATCACAAAAAACAAAGTAAAACCTATTAGAAAATTGCTCACAGTAAGAATATCAACTTGAATTACATTGTTTGCCTTTAGACATGTTGAATGCTGCTTTTACAGTTTAGAATATTAGGGATTAAGATATTTTGAAGTGGAATACTGGAGAAAGGTTTAATCATCAGTATGAAATTAAATGGCGTTTAAATATCGACAGATATTATTTTCAGGTTTTCCTGCTCTTGAATTCAATGTTGAATCAGCAATTCTTTATCGGCTCATCCGATACCAACCACTTTGACATTTTTCTGATTGATAGGATGCTTCGTCAGCTAAGGAAATTCTATGTTACACTACAGTGTCTTTTTGGGTGCACTACAAACGGGAGAAAATGAGACAGGATTGGTGTGGCAGAGAGTACACAAGTGAGTGACAGTAGAACGACGTAAGAAAATAAAGTAAAGCACTCTGACATTCGCTAAACTCGCATTACTCAACTCACTCTGGCTGAGTCAGAACCAAAGTCAAAGCCAAAGCGAAGAAAGTAGAAGAAAGCAAAAGTGAAGGTTGAGGTGAGGCAAAAAGGTGAAAGTGAGCATTTTCTGAAGGAAAGTAGAAAACGTTGCTCCAATATAACTTCTAATGACAACTTCTCGGCCCAGCTAAAAATAAAGGCAGAAGAAAAGGTGACAGATGCCAAACTCTGAGATAAGGAAAAAATTACCCGAACGAGGGCTCATGTTTTAGAAATGCCGACTGGGAAAAAGCTGCGTAAAGCTTAAATGTTAATGCGTAGAATGTGTTCATAAAATATGTACTGCATTGAATTTTGTATACAACGTATACAAGTGGAGATTGACTGACGACTTGACTCGGCGTCATAAGTTATGCATCAACTCGAAATACAAGTCCAGACAAAAATTGGGGGAGTACAAGCAGGAAGAAGATACATACACATAGGAAGCAAACGCATGGCTCAGGTACATATAATATTATGCATGTAAATTTACGTTGCGTCGTCGGCTTAGAAAAACTCCTGGATAAAATTTCATAATTTAACATTTCACTGTCGCTGTCACTGCCAAGGTGCTTGTCAATGTCACTAGCACTGTCATTTTGGCTGTCCTTGCAAAAACCCCCAGACAAAAAAGCGAAGCAACCGGGGAAAAGCCAGGTAGAGAGAATTTTAAAGGAAGAAAATGGAAATTTATCCAACGTATTTTATAATTCGCCTTGAGTATTTTCCGTGCATTTTTGTCCAACCGGCGTTAAAATCGCGAATTCTAAAATTCATCATCTGTATTCACGTAAAAATGTCTATACCGCTTTTTCAACGGCTACCAATAATAAGTACAATAAGCAAACTTTGACGCCGATCACCAATTTTTACCGTGAATGAAGATAACATGATGAAGTAGACCACTTGAAGTAAGTAATTTCCATCGTTTCGAGACTCGGACATCCAATTGTAATACAATAGTCATCTATCGATAAACTCAATTGTCTCACGATTCACGACAAATCAATGTTGTCATGTCTGCATTTCCCCGAATTTCTTGTACAGTCCCGATGTCGCACTTTTTCTTTCTTTTTCAACCCCTCGTGGAGGCGAACGAGATAAACGAAGGGGAGTCAAGCAGTGTAAAATATGGCGTGACACGGCAATGGATCCATTCAGCCTGAAGAGATGGAAAGTGTGATAAAATGATGGGCGAGTCCATCCGTGTCATCGTCATTGTCATCGTCACCTTCAAATTTATCGGCACCCTTATCGCAATCACAATCATCTTGATCAAATATTCCATTTCAGGGTTAGAATCTCGCTCTCCACTTTCCCCTCACAATTAGGCTGAACATAGTTTCCTCTTTAAAATATCAGAATGTATGTACTTTGTTTTGTGATTATCAACTGCCTCGTAATTAACTAACTAAATTTTCCGTGTTTCCTTTATTTACTTCGTCCTTATTAATGGAACAGGCGAGAGTCAAGGTAGGATTATGGGAATGGCGGAAGTAGTTTTAAAACTTTCATTTGACTTCTCTGTTCGACTCCATACAGATTACGTAGGTAAGCTCAATGTTGAAATGAGAGTGAAAATCGAATTCAATCTAAAAGCTAGATATGATTTTGGATATGGACTGGACGAGCGTGTCTATAATTATTATTTTCCTTGTGGAGCTTTAAAAAGGAAATTAAATCCGTTGGTGCTCCGCTTCTCGGTTCTAGTCTCAGTCGTGATTACGGTTAATTTCCAAGTAATCAGCTTTCAACGTATGTTTTAGCTGTCATTTAGAATGTGCGACGGCTTATTATTTTGTGCGATATTACACAATATTTCTACACAGTTTGAGTTGGCAAGTAATACAGCAAGCGTCAAACTGAGATGCACATAAAAATTGGAGGAATTGCATGCTAATCGAAAAATGAATTTGAAGTTGGCGTTGAATCATCGGGAAGAATACTCGTAAAACAAAACATACTGTTTCATAATCCATCTTTTTCTACTATTAAACGGTCAAATGGTTTTAATTTTAGCGAAAATTAAAGGCAGTAAATCTAATCTGTCGTTGAGTTACAGGAAAAGTTGGCTTACAGGATATGGATCGAGTTTTTGTGACAGCTCTAGTTGATCGAAACTAAGGCTACCCTAGTTTAAAACTTTTAGTGGCGTCGAAGCCTCCCTATTAGTAATCGCAATATTTTCCAGATTTATCTTCTGCAGAGGGCACATAAAAATACACACATCAGCACGGAGAGAATAAAGAGAAGAAATATGGATGTACCCTTTTCACATTTGTACATATTTGTACTCTTCCTGGTATTTTTGCTTTTGTCTCCAGATAGTAAACAGCTTTTTTTCATTCACTTCTAAGTCTGGAACTACGAAACTCTGGGACTGGAACAACTTGACTCCTTTTATCCAGCCAACACTTCCTTCGTTGTTGATTAGCCCTCGCCCCTGCTTGTCCTTTGTCAACACGACACGATAACGATAATGACAGTGACATGGACAAGTCGATCCCACACCCAAATCCAAATCCTACTTCAAGTTCTAGATGAGAGATGTGCCTTGCCTTTCACATCGCAATGCAAATACAAATAAAAAAGTTGACTTATTGTATGTATACGTCAAGTGGAGAACCAAGAGATTTTCATGTTTTCTAGCTCCAGTCACATTTTATTTTTTATAGAGCTCTCAAAATAACTGTCCAGTCATCTCTTCATAATCTAAATATTTGATGATGGCCTTCTCGGCGTTTTTATCCTCTTTTATTATGTTTGAACAGCACCAGCATCGGTTGACGACAACTATTTATATTTTGGCCCTCTATTTTGACTCCGACTGTGATTATTGTTGGATGCCTACGTTCTGACTTACCACGAGCTTTGAATCAGTCATACTGTCGGCCTGTGGCATCAATATTAATATTATGACCATTTTATTACGTTTTAATATTTGATCACACTGCACTGGTCGGGCTGATAAAAGATAGAGATGGGAAGGAGAAGTAAAGACATACACGAGTAAATATGGAGAATGGAGAAAGATGAATCTTTGTACAGTATGTACAACGTACAATGTACAAAATATCAAGATGCGAAATTCAATAAAACAGAGTGACCAAGAATCTTAAAATCGAATGAAGGAAAACGTGTAGGCACAAAGAGACGAAAAAGATGAATGCTTGAAATTAATCCCCTCAGGATCGAATATTATGCATGGGTTATAAATATCGTAGCTAAACCATAACGTTATTTCCACATTGTCGAGATTCAACGCCGGTTACAAATGTCGCAAAAGAAGGCACGCTTGCTAATAAAGCAGACTGTTTGATTTGGTGCGAAACGCAGGAAGAGACACACGCAATATGCGTATTTTATAATAATTTCCAAACCTAACATCAACCATGAATCACTCATAGATCCTTAAATGGAATTTAAGTACCTTCAAATTTTGTAAATTGTCCGAACTACCAGTTTGGAATTTTGCCGAGAAAAAAATTGATGCAGTGACAAAGCTACTCTCACACGTTACGGAAACTTTTTCACAAATTTTCTTCGAAACGGCGTTAAAATTCGCAATAGCCAAAACGGTAGCTCACAATCCCGATTAAAAAAGAAAACCTTTATTGGTTTGTTTTGTCAGCACATCAAAGAAATCGACGCCGGATTCAAAATTTGTCGTGTGAATCCGAAACCTTTACGCCGCTAGGAAGCAGCGAGATCCATATCAATATGAAATAGGCATAAGATTGAAAATGTGGTGGACATACTTTAATACCAGGGGCCTATTTCACCACCTATCACTTTGCAACTTTGCACTTTCCACTTTGCAGGTTTTGCCGTTTGCGTAATGTGTTGTTGCCACGGATTTTAAAATTTCTTTATCATTAAGCTGATGTTACTTGAAAAGTGCAAAGTTGCAAAGTGATAAGTGGTGAAATAGGCCCCAGTTCTTTAAATGAGTACATTTGTGTGTATGTAATCAATTTTAAACTCCTGAAGATAACCTGTGAACCATTGCGAATCTTTTCTTTACATTTTTCAACGAGTGGCGTCAAACTTGGACTTACGCAACATTTATGAACAACTGCAAACTGGCTTACCTGCTTTGTCTTTGGCTTTTTAGCTATCGTGAAACTATTCTACTTTTCGAAATTCAGTGGATTTGTGTTTAAACTTGTTCCTTTTTCAACGTTATTCGTGATAATTGCTGGAAACTTCAGCCAAACAAAACAATATTAAGATACTTTTCCTAACACGAGAAATATTTTAATTGACTTTGAGCATTCCAATTAATATTTTAGAAAACTAAACACGATGACGATGACGTGACGGTGAAGACAACATTTCGCTGCATTACCTATACGTATTATGTACTTAAACATTCAGTTTCAAGCAAAATCCTCCCCGAACGTTTTTGTGTTTCTTCATATGGACTGCAATCAATGAAACGGTGTATCAAGCAAATGAGCATCGACAATAAACCACCAACATACATGCACGCTTATACATACTAAGAATCCAAAGGCAGTTGCTATGATAGACAATTCACTTCTGTAGAAATGTTCTGAAAATTGAATGCGAGACAATGACATCGTCATTGCGATAATGCGATGACAATGTCGATGTCGACCCATCACATTGAACTCCATTACATCAGACTTGATTCACTTTTAGTTAGAGTACATCATTTCATTTCACCACTCAGCACTCTCGATTACATTCCGTGTCTCTCGTCCGTCGTCATTTTCACGTACTTGTACTAATTTTCTCAGTTTCTCAGCAGTTCTTTGAAATTGAAGAGCAGACCTTGCGATGAAGAGAGAAATTGTGGGAAACGGAGATGAACTAATGTCAAGTCAGAGTGTCTGCCTTTTCGGCTCTTTCAGTTCTGGAGCAGGTTCATGCTGGAGAATCGACTGGAGTGGAGGAGCTAAAATAGAAGCAGAAATTGAATGGAAAAGTCTCGTTCATTCCTCATTTTTATGTACAAATAAAATGGAGCAAGAAAAGGAGAGAATGAGAGAGTGAGTGTATTAACTACACTTCATTCCCTTTCCATGACCATGTCGATGAAATTTATATTCATTTATACATCACATTGAACAGTTTGAGACTCCAGCCTGCTTGAATTGCATGGAAATCGGAAATTCTATTGACAGACACAAGTCGAACCTTTCCAAGAATATTCCAGGGTACTTTCATGTGTATTGCCACCATATTTTTTCTGTTATCCGTTTTCTTTTCTTTTCTTCTACCATTGCCGGGCGTTTATCCAGAGCAAAAAAAGAGCCAGCAAAGATGAATAAAAGGCCATGCACTGTTTACAGAGAAGGTAGAGATACAAAGGCTGAAAGAAATGGACCAGCGTTTTATCCACTTTTATCCAGCATTAAGCTAGTATATAGGGTGAGGATTTTGGATGTACTCAAACTCAAATGTACACAAAGTCAGTGGTAACAAGCTGCTAAGCCCATTAAATTTATTACCATTTACAGCTCATACATTGATAGATCTGCTATAGCTCGGCTCGCTACTCGGCTATTATACGGCCAACTTCTGTTTTTTTTGTTTTTTAGTAAATGTGTATGTGTGGCAATAAAAACTGAATTGATTCACTCAAGGGGTTTTTGTTGGAAAGCAACGTTACCAACGTGTTGGGATTTTTATAGGATTTCAGATTTTGATTTAAATCTCAACACAATTTTACTTTAATATGGCTTTGCAATTTAGTGACAAGGACGTTCATTGCATAATTTTTGTTTTACCGTAAAGTAAAGCTACACTGATTGATTGAAGCTTCTTGGTTTTGGTCCATCATAAACGGAATTTTTGGCGGGTTTTACACGTTTATGAGGGTTCGTCGCGCAAATATTGACACAATTTTTTTGTAAATTATATTTTAAACCAAAATCGCAGAGTGGTGCACATTTTACAATGTAAAATTCTTTGTTGGTTCTTAAACAAGAAATCTTCCGAAACATTTAATAGATGCTCACCTTTTTAAAACCAAAAACTAATAGTGACTAGACAGGTGCAGGGAGGAGAAGAAACGAAGAATACTGATACAATTGGAGAAAAAAAGTGACATTAGAGAAGAGGATCATAATGAAGTCCAAGCTTGAGGGAATAATAGAACACTTCTCCTCGCTTGTCCTTTGTACTTTTTTTTCACCTTCAAGTTCATCATGTTTATTCTGGCTGAGAACGAGGGCTTTCTCATTTTCAGTCTACATGAAGGCTACAAAATATCGTGCCTTGACTTGACTTGAAGTGTAAGTTAGACGGACAGCTAGTCTAGATTTCGTTCCTCCTTTTCCTTGGTAAAATTTGACCATTTTCCATTTTTTTCTGTCGTATGCTCAGTAAACAACGCATAAAGAAAAAATCTAGAGTCACTTCATCTCACCTTTTTGGCACTTATAATAGCGGAAATATGTATAACAATAATGCATAATATTTAATAACGAGCATCATTGTCATTGCTCGTTTAAATCGGACATCCTTCTTGCAGGAAATTTTATTTTAGTTCTGAATAACAAGCAAAGATGAGCAGATGAAGACGTCATCTGTTTTACAGTGAGAGTGCTTGTGACCTGCTGATACCCACCCTTTGACGTATTTATTTTGTGGGATTAATGGACAGGCTCAAGCTTCAGTCACATATGTATTCAGCCTCACCCTACAAAAATATACCGAAATCTAAGTCGAGGACAGGATGTCAGGATTATGCTTGTTGGACTTTGATTTCTATCACTCCCTTTCATTTTGGTTTGAGTGTCAGCTTTTCAATGTGATAAAACACTATAAAAAGAGCTGAATATTGTGAAAGTATATAAAGAAACCTGGAGCCGAAGTCAAAACTGGAGAATTTAAGCATTTTAGGATGTAAATTACAGCGGATTAGCACTTTTTGTAAAAAAAACGTTTGTAAATCCCTTTTTTCACCGAAGATAAAAAAGTTGTCGAACGGCCTTTTTTTCTGCCTTATTCAACGTTTGGTAAGGTCCATTTTCAACACCTTGAACACTGTAATAGCAACCATAGACCTAGAAAAATATTTTTGAATAACCATAACTTTTTTTTGTAAGTTTAAGAAGAAAAAAACTTTTACCTTGCAATGCATGAATGCCAATTTTTGAGCTGCTAATATGAACCGAAAGTCTCACTTTGCTTACAATTGATCGGCGTCGAAACGTAACTATTAATCGTTATACTATATCGCAATAATAAACGCCTTTCCGAGTGAAGCTTTTGACAATTTTTCAACGGATTGACAGAAAAGTTACGTTTCCTGGGTAATACAAGTGAAATGGCAATGCTCACATCTTTGTACAAAGAGTTAATGGACTAGTTTTGAAGCGGCACTGAAAAGCCACAAATAGCGAATAATAAATTTCAATCCAAATTATTTATTCAACCCAAGGTGTTATTTAATGCTTAAGGACCATCTAAAGTTGGCCAATGAAAATTTTGAAAAAAACCCTTTGGGTTTAAAAAATTCAAACACAGAAAG
>JAQIVE010005478.1:0-12838 GCA_034698285.1 Sminthurinus bimaculatus | reverse complement strand
GTGGAATGGGACATGTAATGGAATGAAGCTTTATTTTATTTATTCTTATAAAGGGGAATATCATCGTCAAAATGGTGATGATGTTAGTTAGCTGCTGTTGTTGTTGTTGTTCTGTTGCTTTTGCTGTTTGGTTCGTCTGCTGCTTTATCCTTCTACATCGTCTTCGTCTCTTGCTGTCTCAATCTATGCATGTATACATACAAGTACAATAAGTTTGGTTGTGACTGCAGAATTTGTCTTTGTCTTTCAATGCATGGCTATGCAGTATGCAGAGTGTACACTGTACACTGTACACGCACTTATAAAAGTAGTGGTGGGTTTGTTCATGTCATGCTGTATTTGTATTTGTAGATGAATTTGGTTTCGGTCTTGGAGCGAAGACGACGATGATGATATGATGACGAGAAAGAACGTTCATTTGACTCTCGTTCTCGACTTTTTTCTCTCTTGTATGTAATTGAAGACAGGAATTGGACAACTCAATGAAACTATTGAGACATTGTCAAGACGACAAGAGAGAGAGAGACGACATCAACATCAGCATCGACATGGACATTGCAAATGACTGCACATTGCCTTGTATCGTATTGTATTGTATTGTATTGTATTGTATTGTATTACAATGTACAGAGTACAGAGTAACTACAGTATATATTATATTATGCTATATGTACTGTATTCCCATTTGCAATCTATTTTGTGTGTTTGGTTTAGGTTTAGTCTGGTCAACTACGGTCGGATCAACAGTCAGAGAGTGGGCATGAAGAAAACAAGAAGATGTTATTCCTTGATGATCCTAATATGTAATACTCCATCATTATGATGCCCATGTCGAACTACTCAAGTCCAAGTCCAAAAGCAAGAGCAAAACCTATTTAAGCTAAAGCTAAAGGAGCTGGTATACAACGTAAGTATATGCACGACGTTTGTACAGACTGTATTAACTAGAAAAGCTCATCATTATTTATACATAAACTTTGTGTATGGAGTATGGGGAGTTTAAAGGGGAAATAACGAACGTACGATATGGATGAGGATATGGATATGGTCTACAGACAAAACGAAAGTAATATATGAGAGGTTGAAAAGATATGAAGGAGAAGTAGAAGAAAACAAGAGAAGAAAAAATTTAGTTAAAGGAAAAAGAAACTGAAAGTGAAGTAAACTCAAAGTAAAGTAAGTAAAGTAAAGAAGTGTATAGTGTAAACTGAAGTTTAAGTCTGTGGACTACTACTACTTTAGAGTCCCTCTAGTATCGTAGTACATACATACACAGGACAGTAAAGTCTAGTAGTACAAGTCTAGTTGCGTAGACAGAAGACGGTTCATGTCACACATATCAGCATCAAAAATACGTGTACGCGTATCAGGATCACGGCATATGTATGTGTGTACATTATACTTATTATGTATACATTACATACAGTTGTAAGTATGCACAGTTTACATTGCTCAGTACGTAGTATACAGTATATAGTGTGAAGTCAAGCCTTTTGACTTGTTCCTTTCGTTGGTTCTCTTTCTGCCTCTATGTATGTGTGTATAGTGTACATACTTGCTTTTTGGAGTTCTTTGGGTTCACTCGTCGTCCTTCTTCGTTTTCAAAACTCAACTCTACTACTTGTGTGCTAATTCGACTAGTGACTGCCGACTTGAAATTGTTAGATGCGGAAAAGTTCACAAGGAGAAAAAAAGAGAGAAGAAATAGAGAGAAAAGAGAGGAAGATAGAGAGAGTGATACATGAATCCCGAGCAATGTAATGGATGTTTTCAGAACCATCCACTATTCATCTTTGGGTCTACAGTCATTTTGGTTTTACACTCTAACACTTTTTTTCGCCATCTCTTTCTCTTGCTCTCTGTGTGTCTGCCTATGTGTATGTGTGCGTATGTGTGTGTGTGTATTTCTTCATCTATCTGCACGTTGCACACGCACACAGCACAGCCACACACAAGCCCGAGTCGAGCCATAGACATACACACGGTTACGCACCGTACGAGTGACAGCACATAAAAATCATAAATGGAAATGGAAAAATGTGAGGACAAATGGAATCATTGATTTCTTCCACTCCTTTTTTCTCCACCGACATTACATTATATCACATACGTGCATACAATATTACATATTATATGGAGTAAGGAGTAGTATACTTATACGCACACAAATACATACACACACACACGAGGAGGCATCACATTACATTACATTTAGAATTGCAATGCAATCTCCTCCATACTGAAAAAGCTCGAGACGGAGCCTTCAACATATTTTCAACGTTCTATTAAATTAGCTACAGCCACACAGCAGACTTACAAAGTATATCTTCTTATGTATGGATCAAATAAACTTTTATACAACTAAACATACATGATGATTTTAGTAGAGGCTTCAGTCAAATATCTATGTACACTTTATACATAGATAGACACAAGATTACATATCATACATTTGCATATGATGCTATACACACAAATTGTACAATATAACTATGTATGTACTTTGCTGTCCAATGCTCAACTTCAAAAGTGCATTGTTCTTGGGTCAGCAGGAGAAAAAGATGGACTTTTTATACTGTTATTATCATCCACAATTTTCCACAGTATGAACTACAAAGTTTCTTCCTCATATTCAGATGGAGGATTTGGCTTGTTTTCAGGGTTCATCACTCTAATTTGAATTTGAAAAAGCGAACAAGGGGCGAACAGCTAGACCATCATAGGAACATACACTCCAGAATATAGCCGCTATACATGTATACGTGTATGTACAATGTATATGGATATCTAGAATAGAAAAAGATCGAGAGAGAGAGAGAGAGAGAGTGAGACGACGTTTCAAATTTTGAATTTCCATGAAATCCAAATCCTTAAGACAAACAAGTTGAAAAGGAAAGCTGGAGCTAGAGCTCGGCTCACAAAAAGGAGTGGTGTGGTGTGTTGCACCGTAATAATAAAATAAATGTAGGGAAACGGGAAAGGGGATGAAAATACATACATACGGGGATCGAAGAGAGAAGAAGAGGAAAATGAGGGCAAGAGCTGGAGCAAAAGTGCTGTGAGTCGATGAGAGAAGAAGAAGTGGAGAGAAAAGATAGGAGATAGAGAATAAAGGGCGATATAAAGTCAGAGTGTCAGTTTTGCGATTTCCAAGTGAACGAAGGCACGTTTTCAATGGAAAATGAAATACGGCTCGCGGTTTTTGATACGACCACTCACTCCATGGGCAATGTGCATGTATATACATACATAGTATAGCATTATACGGATTCTCCCTTTTCTCTGTTCATTCTCAACTCTGCAAATGTTATACATAGGACAGCGAACAATGTATATGTGTATGTTTATGCAGTAGTAAAATGAATAGTGTATACATACATAATATCAAGGGAAAAAATAATATGGATAGGAATATCTGATGCACTTTTTGAAATTATGCTGTATACTAATAACTATGCATAGTAAACGGAGAGAAAGAGGCAGAGGACATAGAAAAAGAGAGAAAGGCAAGATGAGAGTTCTCTCCTTGTCGTTCGTAACTCTTTTTCGAATGTAAACAAACATGAACGAGTGGAAAGGATTTTAATGTACTGTACACGACACATATACATTGTATTTTTCAAAACTCGGATTGCAAACTTCAAGTACTCCGTTTCCTCCTCATCATAGCCGAGGCCGTAACAGTTAACCATATACCATGTACATACCATGTACAATGTTTCATGTTCCGTGTACAATGTACAACACAGAACACGCAAACAGCACAGCAGAAATTGTCGAGATAGAGTCGAATGGCCTAGGAAGATGATAGAGGGAGAGAGAAGGAGAGATAGAGAGAGACAGAGTACTAGAAAACTAAACTAAACTTTCAACTCAAACATCAAACCGGAGCAACAGCAACGGCAAGAGCGATGGAAACCGAATAACGAATAAGCCAAACGTTTACTTTGCCATGGACAGTTTTTCCTAAAGTACTCACAAATTTCCCAGGGGCGTGCAGCTTGTACGCGCTCTACATATTCGAATGAATCTACGCTCGCTTGCTTTTAATGTATGTAGTTGCAGGCCCTCAAACTCTAACACAGCATACCGGCTTCAGTTTGATAGTGATAAAAGTGTGCTTTATAGTTATAATACATTTTACTTTCGTATCGTATCATACAGGAGATGTATACTGTACGTACAGTATCGTATCGTATTCTAACGATCATTTAACATTTTGTATGTCACATGTATGTATAATTTATAATATATCAACACTTTTGCTCTATTTCCTGCGAAATTCAACGACACACAACCCCTTTCACTTAAAAGCTTATGTCATAAATTAAACAATTATTGTACAAATTCACAAGATTATTTTTCAAAACTCAAAGTTGAGCTGTGACATGTTTGTCGATTTGAATTTGGCTAACCATGCAACTTTTCACTTTTCAATTTTGTATCAAATCAAAAATCACATCATATCAAATCACATCACCATAATACTTGTGTCTTTTTTATCGTTTAGTTTATGCTATACAAACGTATGCACGGAAAAACTGACTGAAACTCATAAAATTGCTACGCAAAACATTTTTTATTGGTTATTTTGCAAATTATCATAGATTATGGTAGAGTTTTGGGAGAAGTAATGAAGGAAAAGGGGAAACAGATAGGAAATTAAGTTATTTTTTCATTTTCACATCAGTACACAACCAGCGCTCACTGTTTTTGCAACTTTTCATCAATTTTTTAAGAAAACTTTGAAATAAAAACTATATTTTACTTGTAAAAGTTAAAATTGAGCTTAAAGTTGATGAAACATTTCAATATTTGTCATGTTTGACGAAAAAAGTGAAATGTGAGATTTTTACATTTTTTAAATAAAATCATATTTTTCTCTCTTTCATTGATATCTTTGTAAAAAACGAAAAGGTCTATTCCTTTAAAAAGTCAATTTGAAACAAAATATTGCAAAAACAAGCTTTAAGTATGTCGGACACACATTTCACCACATATTACATTACAACTTTTTTCAAAGTATGAAAAAATCGAATTTTTACTTTTACACCAAAAACAACATAAAACCGGTTGAAAATCTCAAAACATTCCTAATTCTGAAGTTCCCGTCGCAAAACAATGGGAGAAAGTTGAAAAAATCGACTTTTCTCCATTTTTCACAAAGTCACAAAAAAGTGGAAAATTTTGACTTTTTTTCAACTTTTTCCATATTTTCACCGGAATTTCGATAGGATTCGTCTATTTATACTTTATAATCAATTTGGAAACGGTTTTTAAGGAGAAAAGTGAAAAACTTGAAAAATTGCGAAAAATGAAGAAAAGTTGCATTTTTCATAAAAACTCCTAATTTCACATTAATAACACGCAAAGGGTGTAGAAACACTGGAAATCAAAAGACTTGCTGAAAATTTGCAAGGAAGAAGGTAGAAATGATGAAAATAACGAAACAACAAGTTGGGTGTGAGGATGAGGGAAATGTGAGAAACTTTTGGGGACTTAGAAAATTTTCGCTTTCGCTGAGATGAACATTGGGAAAATTACAAGTCGAGGAAGAAGTTGAAGTTTTTCGTTTACCTTGTCGAATTGTTGCTCTTCGTTCAATGACTGTGTCCTGAGTTTGTGAGTAAGAAATCTGAGCATTATTCCACACTTTTGCTCGGGAAAAAACACCAACAAACCACCTTGCTTTGCCTGTATATATATCTACAGATATATACACTTATTAGATGAATCGCATTTTGCGAAAACCAACAGCGTGATTGAGGAGGGAAATTGTCGACGACAGCAACAGAATACGACACAAAACTTTGACTTTAATTTCAATTTTCTTCGCGTACTTTTTTATCTGTATATTTAACTATATGTAACGTTCATTCATATAGTCCAGCAAAGGTCGATAATAAGTTTGTATATGTGTTGAGCAAGGGATTTTATTATATAACCAGCATCAAATTAATTGAAACTATTTATAACAATTATGACAACAGTTGTGTAGCTCTTTTAAGTTTTTAAGGAATTCCGACACAAAATCTCTCGTTTTTGTTTGACAAAACAGACAAATAAACCAACCCCCAAATAATCTGTAATTTTTTAACAGTAATAATCTTATTGTTCTTTCTTCTCCTTGGAACAAGTATTATTCTTATATTGTATTATTACGTTACACAGAAGAAGAAGAAAACTTTTGTGAAAATTCAAGTTCAGTCTACGAGTCTCACAAAATTATTATTACTATTATAAGTCGGTACAGTATTGAGGAACTCGATAATAATAATTCAAAGTATTATATATTACTTTGCATATATTATTTATATACGTATTTATTTATTTATTATTTTGTGTTAATTCTCTCTTTCTCCTTGCTTTTTTTATTTTCCTTATCAGAGTCGTCACACACATTCAATTCAATTTAGTCGAGACAGATGTTCAATGTTCAGGCACACTTGGCAGAGCACTTTAGTTTCTTGTGTTTCATTGAATTTTATTTGAATATATTTTGGTGGTGTGGTAGTGAATGTGGATTGGATTTTATCTAGTTGTCTTTGACTTGCAAGGAAAATTCATCAAAAAACAGGAGAAGAGAAAATTTCAAGTCCGGCTCTTTTACTTGTAGTTTTCTTTCTTTCAATATATAGGGTTTCAAAACAGGATGTTTCTCTCACACTCACAACGCTTACAAATTCAACATTCAAATGTGTAATAAAAAGTCAGTTTTTCCTTTCAGGCTTCATGAAGTCATTCGCTCTTTTTTCTTGGCCAAAATGTTTTATTTTTGGGATTTCATCATCAGACCATCATTTTTGTTGGTGGTTCGTTGAGGATGACAAAGATGATGATGATGATGGAGAAATATTGTTGGCAGTAGAATAAATGAATATATTGTCAACTTGCATACTCTGATGACAGACCCAACTGTTTAACTTGTGGTTTGCTCAAAGCTTTAAACCTTTTTACAATGGTTGTCACAAAGAGTTGGATATGAAAATTATCAAGTTGCAGGTGACGAGCGAAAAAAAGTTCAAGTTGGAGTGAGTTGAAGTTTTCCTCGTTTTTTCTGCCAATAATAAACTTGTGGTTTATATTAGTATTATTTGATATATAATGCACACTTTTCAACTCAAAACTGAGGAATATTATGAATTTATTATGTTATGTAATAATTTATAACATGTACTATTATTGTTGTGAGTATGTTTTCTTTTTATCAAATATTATTTCTGTCCGTCTTTGTAATTTTAAATATTACTATCATCAAAGTAGAAAAAATGGTGGTGGAGTTTGTGGTGGTAGTGATATTAATGTAATGATAATAATATAAATGTTAAGTTCAAGTCCAAGGTTTTTCCGTGGATAATTCGGCTTGTCGTTCACACTCTTTAAAAAACATAAAACCAAAGTTGTCAAACCATTCGAGAGTTATAAAAAAAGAAAAGGAGGAAAAGATTGCAGCTAAATATGATATTTGATGCTTATCGAGCAAGCTGCACTTGATTTGCTGTTCAATAAGTATTGGACTTTTAGGAGCTTAGAACTTGTATTATTTTCCTCACTTTTCGATAAAAAGCCTAAAACTTTCACAACATTACACGGACAACTTAAATAATAAGTGAGTGGCGGTGGGTAGTTTTATTATTTGGACTTGTATTGAGAGAGATAGTTTAATTTGCTGTTTTCAAAATTTCGGGGGTTTTTACGTTTTTTCTCAAATTTCGGGATATTTGGGGTAAGCGATTGAGCTATGTAAAGTGTGAATGACAAAATCGTGAAAAAGCTGGAAGCTGGAAGTAAATTTTGTATTTTTCAACAAAGTCCCTTAAATGAGGGCACTATGAGAATTTCAAAGGTTTGGACACACGAAGTCTAAGTTTCACAGTAAATGCTCACTGTTCACAAAAGTCAGAGTCTCAATTTCAAATTGTAACTTTTTAGATGCACTCAAACTTCCCTTTCAAACGTTTTGTCCTTTTTTCAACTATTCAGCTCGCACACAGAGAATTTCTAATAAAAAACACAAGTTTCAGTTTTCTTCTTTTCACAAGAGCACACAAGCTAGTTTTTATATCAAGTCACTGTAACTTTCTTAGGTTGGAGTTAAAATTTTGAATTTGAAGCTTTTTCACCTACTCGTCATCAAGAGAGATAGAGAAAAAAATGCCGATTTTCTTGGTATTTGGACAACAAAATTATTTAGAGGTACGAATATCAGGTATTTTTGGTTCTCTGTGTATATGATGTTTTTTTTGGTTGATTTAAGTTTTCCAGGGTAAAATTCGAAAAAAGTCCAATAAAATTCGGATATCTTGAAAAAAACTTGAAATTTTTCCTATCTCTCTTCCTTTCTCTTTTTTCTCTTGAGTTTGAAAGTCAGTTCTCGTTCTTTGAATATTTTCTTGATTCTCCCCCACACTTGTTTTGAAGGAGAAAGTACCAGAGTCAAAGAGAAAAGTTGGTAAAATTGTTCAAAAAATTTTTCCAGATAATAGTAAAAAGTGGCGAAGATTTTTATCAAAAACTAAAATAAAAACCCAAATTTACTTTGGATTTATCGCTGACTTTTTTCGTACTTTGATTTTTTTTGAGACTTGAATTTGCTAAGTTTTTCTCCAACTCAAATGTATTGTAGGGTTGAAGGTTTTAATAAAGACCAGGGGAAATGTAAAATTTGCAGAGCTCCGATAACACCTCTAGCCTATGACACTTACAGCGAAAGACTGAACTGTTCTCGGGACCAGTGTGTTGTTTATGTTGAGTTTTTGGAGATGCGCGATATTGCAGGAGAGTGGTAGACGCATATGCGAATCAACACACAGCAAAGAGGAGAAAAAGGAACCAGCGAGAGGGAGTGTGTATAATATGGAGTGTAGGGTAGTGTGTAGTAATATTGTAGTAATAGTAATAGTAATAGTAGTATTGTGTGTAGTAGAATAGTGTGTAGTAATAGTGTGTATGACTTGACTTTATGCACCGTACACTATATTCTATACGATGTATGGTATGGTATGGAATAGTTTGTAATCCTGGAGAAAAATCCGAGAAAAAAAATTGTAAAGGTCTCCCGACACGTCTGCTCGACTCGATGTCAGTGTTCAGACTGGCTTGGAGTCCCTCTCTCTATCTAGGATGGTATGTTCTTTTCCACTCTGTCGACATGCGTACAATCAATCGAGTCGTAGTATAGTAGCTGCTTGTACTCGTTGGAAGAGTCCATTTGGTCGCGGGACGACGGAAGGAAGCCTTGTCTGCCGCTTTCCCGCCGACAAACCCGCCGGTTTTTTTATTCATATTATGCAAAACATTATGCTCATTACGATGGTCCAGATCGCATCTCAATACCTGTAAAAATGAGGTGTCCAGCCCGAGATTTGTAGTAATTCTTGAAATGACCTTGCTCTCTCCTTCCCTCAATCATTGAAGAAATTGGTAGCTCCCCTCCGTTGTAGTATAAAATCCAAAATCCAACATCCATGCGCAAGCGAAAGGACTTATTCCACGGGATAACTTCAGTCTGAATGAAAAACCTGATGCCGACCGACGCCGCTGTTATGTTACATTCGAGAATGGTGAATTTTCAGTTAATGCATAGTGCTCACTATGCACTATGCACCATGCCATCTCATACTATGCTATGCTTACACACTTTACTCTACTCTCCCCCCTTCGTTTACTATTACTACAGATATTACTACTTCGACTACTACTACTCCACACACACACACACATACATATACACGTTCTCTGTTACTACGAATTGGAATACGAAGAACAGGAACAAGCAGGCTAGCCAAAAGTCTATTCCACAGTCAATGTATGTATGTCTATGACTGTCTCCTTTTCCTTGGTTTTGTATTGCATGTGTACCATTCCTCAACATTATCATTATAATTACCATTACTGTTTTTTTATTTTCGCTGTAATTTTAATCATCTTTTCACCGATTATTTATTTGATGGGATATGGGTCTGATAGTCTGATTGTAAGCCGCGTTCTTTAAATATTAAATTCTAGTAATGAAATAAGAACACGGGATGGTTGAAGTTTTGATGCATGTATTTTGGATCCACGATTGTGTAATGTTTTTAAATTTTCTTCGTAGTTATTGAATCTAAATTTTAAATTGGTATAATATGTGTGTGCGTTAGGTAAGTGTGTAGAGTAAAACAAGGATATACGATGTTAACCGGCCGGCTCGCTCACTCACATTGAAGTCGTAGCAGTTCTTTGGGGTTCAGAACATGTTAAGAGTTCTCTCTATCCTTGTATATGTAAGTATGTGTATGCAGGTACTGATTATGTGTGTAATATATTTTAGTGAATATGGAAAATTTCAAAATTAAAAAAAAATATTCCACTAAATATAACATTTTTGAAAAGGTGATGCAATCGCAATAATTTGAATTTTTATTGCTGATCCAAGCCGTAAGGAGTATATAGGTAGTGGAGGAATAGTAATAAGAAGAAGGGCATGCTTACTTATGCTTTTCTATACAGTTGTTGCCATTGGGTTTGGTGTTGGTGTGGCAGAGTAGAGTCGCATAATATAACAAGGCACTAGTGTCTATATTATGTATGAATACATACATATTACATATACTGCCTCCCAACTTTTAGGGCCTGGAACCAAGAAGAAGCCAGCCAACCAATGAATCATCCGCATTCTACAGTGTTCAGTGTTCACTAGTTTACGCATACACATATACAGTATACAGATATACTTACATGTAGGGCATAACATGACATACCCACAAACTTAATTCATATCATGTTGATGCATGTATGTGTAATGCTAGAGTGTACAGTGTGCGAACGATAAATATGTTTGTACATTACATTACATCCAATCGTGTAACAATAATCAGGTTTAATAGAATAAATACATATTTAGTGCTATTGAGTGAATTGTATAGGGAGATATAGCCGAGAACAATACCCATATTTTGTACAGTTACAGAAGAACAATATCAGGCTATTTACTACTTTATTTAATTTTTAGTCCATTATTAATAAAAATAGTGTGTGGGAGTACTTAACTAGAAGATAATTATGTGTATAGTAGCAAATATTGAATTCATATTGTATATATTCTATTATGTATATATTCTGCCATTATAGGCTTACGTAACGCATAATAATATCTTCTATTTTTATCAGGTGTACTATTTTTACATGATATTTATTGTGTGCGTCCAAGGTGTGGAGACAAATAAAAGTAAAGTATTTTTTAAAACACCGCTTGTAGTATTATTGTAATATTATTTATCGTAGGAAATAAAACAATACACACGCACGCACTCTTTTTTTCACGAACAACTGCAACCACTACAACTTGATTTTTTAACAATAATTCAGGGGTAGGAAAGCGATAAACATTTATTTATTTTCTTTATTATTGACTTGCTTCTTTTGTTCTTTATTTATTCAATGGTGATGGGTTTTCATGAACTTGATGAATGAATGAAAGAATGAGTTTTCAACTGTGACAGACAGTCAAAATTTATAATACACATACAGATTAAAAACAAGATAATACTTATTTATTTTGTAGAAAATCGATGCAAAAAACTAGCTGAAAACGATGTAAAATCCTGTAGGGGGAATAGATAGGATGTCGTATGACTGTGTGTTGTACCATTTATTATAAATATTATGATACGTACAAGACTTGTAAAAGTGTAAAGAGGACGAAGCTGAAAAAGAAAACCCAATACGGGGTAAAATGAGACCCATAAAAAATACATGAAAAAAAGTCCACAAAATAGCCAGCAACTCATTGTTGAATGGGTGGATCTAATCGTTCGTTAATGGCTTTTTTGAGAAATATATTTTACATTTTTACAAGATGATACATGAGCATTGATTTGATTATTGATATATTATTATGTGAATTGTGAGTGTTTAAGTAGATACATTTTATGCAGTTTTTTCTTGCCATGATATGGTGAATATGAAAATTATGCTACATATGCGACGATATGATGTGTATGATGAAACGATACTTTGTCCGTTTGCCTGTCTGCATATATAATATTATGTGTAATGTACGATATGTTATGAATTTTTCTGAGAATAAAAATAATAATAATAAAGAGCACCATAAAACTCACCTGTACACTGTGGTATATCTTGAGCTTGGAACATACACATATAGTTAGAAAGACAGGCACAAGATATCTGCTCAGATACACACATTATATCTATATAGCATAGGAGCAAAGATCGATGCGCATTGTTCAAAAAGAGATGCTGAACTGAAAAAATGTTGGACAGAGAGATGCGCCTTCAAGATATGACTTTTGGAATACATACATATACGACGGCCAAGCCAAACCAAACCATACGATATGAAAAAGAGCGGTCGAAGGCTAATTATTCAGGCTCAATCGTAATACTAATCGTAAGATGTGCGACCAATATACTTACATGCAATATATGTACATGTCTTGTAATTCTCCTGTGAACATTCGTGATTTTTTTGATACATCATAAATAGGAATATGCACAGCTGTAACGCAAGTATGTATGTACCTATGGACGGAGTATTTAATAAATAACGTACATTAAAACCTCGTAATAGCTAATTCAAATCGATGATCATTTTCTCATCTCTCTTATTTTCTTATTCCTCCAATACACACGAAACGAAAATTCCGACGACTATGACTACCCACAAATGTTCCTGGTTATAGATTATTTTTCCGTCGTCGTCTCTACGCTCCATCATCTATGTATACATAGCTTTCTTTCAATGTTTTGTATACCAACTATACCACATTCTCTATACAGAGTAGTATAGTATAGTATAGAGAGTGGAGTCGAGTAGATCTTTCCTCGTGGGAGC
>JAQIVE010005477.1:0-12839 GCA_034698285.1 Sminthurinus bimaculatus | reverse complement strand
ATATATATATAGCATATTTTATGTCTGTGAAAACACCACAAATGTACAATATTCAATTCAACGCTAAACTTAAAAACAATATACAGATTACATGTAGTAATAATAATAATAATATAATAATATAATTATAATCATATATAAACCGGAGCCTATTTCTTGGGTGGTTGTTGTTGTTGTTGTTGTTATTGGTGGCTGTTGCTGGTGGTTGGTTGGTTGTTGGTTTGGTTGGTGATGTGTGTAGTATATAAGTTTTTTTTCTTATCCTTCATCATTTGTATTTTATTTTGCAAATAGCTCAACTGCATACGATACAATCATCATCAAATTATTGGAAAATGAAAATATTTATTATTTATTACTTCTGGATAATCCTCATTAACATTACTTTCATGATTATAAATATAATATGGGTCTATAGCAAATGTATGTACTGTTGTAGTTGTATAATCATAATTATCATATACATAATACAATATATTTTAAGTGTAGATATTCCTTTTTCTTTTTAGATAGACTTAAACTTAGAAAACAAAAAACCAAGGGAACTGAGGAGTAGGAGGAGAAGGAGGGGTAAGATATATGTATTAGAGTAGAGGAGGACAAAACTATTACATTCCTTTTTTTGTTAAAACCAGAAAACATTTTTGTTGTTGTTGTTTTTGTTGTCAAAATAATAATGGTTTGTTTGTTTGCTGAATATTTATAATTAGCCAGGTTCAGTTTCTTCCTGTAAGGAGCATGGCTCGAATTCGTCTCTGGGCTGACTACTCGTGCAAAGAAAAAAACCATACATATAATAAATACCAAGAGTGAAAATAATGCTATACAAAATGGGTTGCATCATTTATGTATGGAGACAATTTCATAATGTAAATAAGTTATGTATTTCAGTACACAGAGAAAATACGTCAGCAGTGCTTGCTAAATACGTACCTGAACAGAGTAGAATGTGCCGAGGATGTGAACATTAGTAGTTTGGCTGCTCGAATCACTGCTCTGTGTACTATTCACTTGTTGCTGTTGTTGTTGCTGTGATGCATTGTTGGTCGAAGTAGTCGAAGACTCTGATGTCGTCGTAGTCGTAGTTGTCGTCGTTGGAAACTTAATAATAGAGCCAGTCAGTCTCTGAAGTTCTCTTACATTCGCACCTCCTTTCCCTATTATCCTTCCCACTTGACCTAGAAAATTAATCGGGTTTTTCAAATTAGAACATAGGAATAACCATGACAATCACAATACCAATAAAAATAACTTATTGCTGTAGAGTTTTTATAAATATTTGGTAAGTTTACCTGATGGCACAGAGATTTCAACGGTGAGTCTCGCCTCTTCCTAAAATTTTGAAGATTAATAAACGTACAATCAGCATCATCAATTGGTTTAACGTTTTTAAATACGGAACGGTTTTTTGCGAAATTGTTACATAAATCAGCCAACTTTAGATCGAGGATGGCTGTTTTATGTAAACAATTCCTCGTTTATTTTTTAAGCTCACAATGACGATAGATGTACTTACATTTGGGGGTACGAAGCCTTCTTCTCTCATCTTTTCAAAGATCATACACTGTGCCTATGTAAACAATAAATATACATACATATGAAAATTAGTGAGCACTATACACAAAAAATAATTCAGCCACTATTCGCATTATATTTTGTAATACGTTTGAGTTTAAAAGTGAAAAGAGAACATGTATGATAAATCATTTCTCCTTTCACGTAACAAAACATCAAAAGCGTTTTCACATACTTTCCATTGAGCTTCTGGGGAGCCCAGGATGGTCACTTGTCGTTCCTCGGTTTTTCCACTTTGGGATTGATTAGGCGCTGCCGTGTTGGACTCTGATGGTGAGCTCGTGGCAATTTTCACGGAAGCTATTTTAATAAAAAATAAAAAACAAGGACATGTAATTTTTATAGCTTTGTCTTAGACGCGCACACAAATATTCACTGCTCAAGTACTGAAAAATATAATAATATACAATACGAATTAATGACTTACCCCCAGAGTATCTTATAATATTCCTTATGTGAGTTCCTTTTGTCCCGATCACAGCTCCTACTGCGCTATTCGGGATGTACATGTGCACAGTTTCCTAAATATTGACAAGTATAATTTTCAAAAACTCCGAAAAATGAATATTGAACGTCAGAATGACAATTTACTGGCTGATTACTTGAGCCTCTATTGATGTTGCTATTAGTTACCTGAACTTGCTGCTGATTAGTCGGAGGAAAGAGCGGATAAGGAATACTAGGATTAGGACCCCCGGGAGCCGCCGGTATACTCCCAGGTGAAACAATACTATGAGCTTGTAGTGCTGCAATAGCATTGGATCTCGGATGTAAACTATGGTGAGTTGTAGGATTATTTGCAGCAGCCAGAGTAGACATCATTGCCATTGGATGAAGTCCTGGGAACATTCCGGTAACCCCCGCTACAACAAATACCATACAACACACAGATAAGTAAACAATATGCCACAATTTAATAATTGACGTATATTATGTGGTTTTTCAAATCCGCAATTTATACAAAAATCATTCCAACTATTAAAGTGGTTATTTTCACCTGTAGGGGCAAGGGCAAGATCGTTCTGGTAGGAATTTCGGAGTTTTGTGCTTATCAAACTCTCTGCGGCGGACATACCCTCGATTGACCCTCGGATTGATATTACACGCTCAATATTCAGTCCTCCGTTCGAGCGTGATAGGTCTGTCACTGTGCAGTCATCGCAACTACAAGGATAAATACACATTTATGAGCATAATTTATTAACTCCATTTTCATAATTTGACTTATTTTATGCACACTGCGTTATTTTACATCATGAGAGGTAAAGTGTCGATTAATAATTACCTCGATACATTAATTTTGGTGTCAGTGTCCTGCATGATTTTCTTAATTGTTGCACCACCTTTCCCGATAATTCTTCCTGTTAGACAAAAATTCAATTAGAAAACGAAAACATTAATGCCACAGTATAAATCATATTCACATCGCACATCAAATCGCATAAATGCATAATACCACAATACATTATACGCATGGTGGGGACGGAGGCTACAATATTAGCAAATATCTTTGTCTAATAATGCCAGGAGCGTGTAAAGCAACAAAATCTGAAAAATATGTGGGCATAATGCCTTGAAGGTACAGCAGTGCATTGCGATGCAATGCAATCCTTCCTCCTTGCACGTGCAAGTTTTTTTTAAGGCGCGCTCCAACACGTGGAGACCCATCTTCATCTTCCTCTCTTTTTGCCTGTTTTATGCCTTCTTTTCGCTGTCTTCTCTGTCAATTTTAGAGCTCATTGCACACAATTTCCCTCGTGACATTGACATTGTCGTGGCAATACAAGGATGTAATGTGAAAGAATTCTCACTTAAACATGACTATTAAATATTGGGGTTTCCCCAATTGTTTTGCGATATTTTTTGAGAGTTCTTTTCAAATTCAAGTCAATCAAAATACTTTTGAGATGGCTTATTTTTCTCCGTAGAGATACGATATTGGCAGTCATACATGTTTAAAATGTCATGTTGTACACAACGTTTGGGATTAAATCCTGTGCTTTTATAATATTCTGCACGTCACTATACGCTATTTCATTGCAATTACAGAGCTTGTTTGTATTTTTAATTAACTTGTCTGACAAAATCACAATATTTGCAACGCAAGCTTGTATAATGTACAATCATGATTGTACAAACTTTTATCTGACTTAATATCACTTTTGCTCTTCTGGACACATGTGTACATTCTTTAAGTACTAATCGCGTAAATATTGGCGATATTCCAATTTATTGGAATATTTGGGAGGAAATATTACAGCGACGTGCTCCTGCACATAAACCCGAGAATTTTTGTGGCCTTACACGCTTTTAACGTCCGTGGTAAAGCACTGGAATCATTACACATGAGCAACACCCCACTTTAAAATGTAAAAGGAATGTATTTAAATGTAGTTAAGTTACCTATCAGACTATTATGAGCCAAAATCTTCAGCGTCACCTCGCTACAAAAAAAGAGACAAAAGACAAGAAAAATTAAAACATTAGCACACAAAGAACGCGCAGAGCAATAAAATAGGATAAATGTAATGTTAAAGTTAAATAAGATGTTAAAAAATCCTTTCGTACCCTTTATTAGTATTACTGGCCTCTTGACTATAGTAGAGAGGAAAAAGAGAATAAAATTTATCATTTACTTCCAGTTACATATTTTGGACAAAATCTGCGTTCATTATTTGCTTGCAAACAAATGAATTTATTTAGCATGTGACAGAAAATTTGACCGTTACAAATTTGAGTTACAAATTCAACGTATTTAATGAAAATAAGCAATTACCTCATGACTTCGAGTATCTTTTTACAAGCTGCAGTCGAGTTTTCCGGATTTCCATAAATTGTTATTGCTTTTTCCACCGACCCAACATTTTCTTTTCGGTGAACATCAACACGGGCTCGACTTCCCTGTTAAACATTTTAAAAGGACGTTGTGAAAAAAATTGCAATCACAGAAATCAAACATTGCAAAATTGGAAATGGTTTTTTTTGTACATATTTGCACGTTTTTAAACAAGATTTTGGACATACTTGAGTAATATTCCGAATTGTAGCTCCACCACGGCCAATTATAGCTCCAACCATTTCACTTGATACCAAGATCCTATATTTAAACACAAAAATGGACACAAACGTTGTATTTTAGTGACTTTACTTGTAAATAAAGAACTGTTGAGCATAAAAACATTTAGAACTTTTGTAATTGAAGTCGATTTCAAAGAGAATTCCAACGATTTTCTGCTTCCTTTTTGCCCACACACAGATAAAAACACGTGCACAACCTTGGGAAACGGGGTGTTGAAATTATCCAAATTTCACACAAATTTTTGGGATTTTCAACATAGTTTTTGCACAAAAACATTCCTCAGACACTTGGAAATTGATTCCGCAATTAAACTGTAGTAATTGGCATTCGGAAAATGTCATAAAAATGGTATTTCACGCGAGGAATGTAAAAGACGTGAATCAAGTCTCGCCGTGTAGAATTCTCGTTTCTCGTCCATAAGGATATACGTTGTTGATCACTTTTAATACAAAATAAAATTCAAATATAAAAACTATCGTCGTGTAGTCAACAAACAGGCTTTTGCGAACATTTTTAGCGTTTGAACGAGCACATTCACCAATTTTTTCTGGTCAATAACGACTGTTTTGATGAGATTGTTCCGTGGGCAAAAAAGGAAGGAGAGAACGTTGAGAACGGGCGTCTTGAAATCCTCATTTTTGGATTTGGATTTTTTAGACAAATAAAAAAACAAATAGCACAGTTAAATCCACCAACACATCCACAAAACCTTGAGGAATAAATGTATATTGAAAAGGGTAAAGGAAAAAACCCGGGTATCTGACCTGAGAGGAAACTCGTTCGCAGACTGTTGAACAGCGTTAGCTTGTACATGACTCCGTCCGCGACTCCTCGATCTCGATCTACTATTCTCATCACCCGACATTGTCTGTAAAAATGTATCGAAAGGAACAAAATAATCACAAATGTTTAATGAGCTTGATTGAAGAAGAAGAAGGAGAAGAAGCAGAAGAAGAAGTGTGACGAAACTAAAAAATTAACGGACTAATAATTCCAATCTATCTATAGACTTTTTCTTCATCTAATATATATACTCTAAAGTATTTTATTTAAAGGGAACACTTTTGGTTTGATTTAGATTTCCTCATTCGAGACTCGTTTGAGAAAATCTTGATTCACACGGAGCAGAGTCCCAAATCGCGATCAATCAAACTTAAAATCAGTCTTAAAAGTATTGAAAAAAACGAATTCTGTGTAAAATGAATAGACTTGGGTGTACATGAGAAGGATATTGATGTAACGACGGTTACAATTTTGTTAACAAAACACCACGGAACGTGTAGTATCGTATCGATGATCAAGTTACCAACCACCACCAAGGGATATCAAACACAAAACCACGATACAATACACACACCAGATAATATTATTAATCAGACATATGATTCCCGAAAAGAGTGTAAAAGGCTCCTCAAAAACGGATATTTTGTTCAATTCTTGGTGTAAAATACAATTTTGTTTGATTTGAATTTAAAGACGATATTTTAAAGTTGGAGATAAGACGCAATGATCAAGAGATACAATTAAAATGTGTCGAGTATTGTATAAAAAAGAGTGTGACATGTGATGAGAGTTGGAGGAAGAGAAAAAATTCAAGTAAAAAATTGATATTATTATTATAGTAGGACTAACCATTTTCTGAATGTTTATGACGTGCAGATAGCACAAATAAGGGTTTTTCTCAAGTACTGAAAACAATTAATATAAATAAATTGAAAACCTCTTAAAATTATGAATCAAAGAGTGTGGAGAGTATGTTCAAAAAATTATTCCACCGTGTATATTATAATACTCGTATATTGTGTGTGTATTATATTATGTATTCCTATATACACAATACACATAAGTATACACACACACACACACACACACATCCCAGTATACAACCATAGAGAGCATAAGAGGATAGGAAAAAGTGTATACTTGACGAGATTGAAAAAGACGCCATGTTCCTTTATAGACGTATATATGCACATACATACAAAAATATTTTGCTACCGAGTCGTCTCGTTGTTGCAAAATTTTCGACGAGTTTTTTACAGCGAGATACACTCGCTAATACATTTTACTCGCTATCATAAATATGTAAGGTTGTACGTTCCAACCTCCTTTTGCATTAAAGGCCCTCCCCGAGTTAAATGAAAATATTATTATATATATATACTCGTATTAAATATATTCCCACCGTCCTCGGACCGAGATTCGATACAAGAAGATCTTCTTCGTCTTCTTCTTATTCTTATTCCCCTTAGTCCATGTTAAATCTGTTTGCAGATTTTATTGTACACTAGAACCCTGAAGGACGAGGACCAAAAGACGACGAAAAAGAGAAGAGACTAACCAAATTAAATCTCTTTTTTACATCATCTTCTTCATACAAACACAAAACATAATAATATATACGAAAAGAAACTGCAACTCTATACAACAACATCTTAGAAATCTTAGTCGCATCTTGATCTTCGTATCTCTCTCTCTTTCTTTTCGTATTCTTAAACGATTCTTTTTGCCGTCCTCTTCTTTTTCCAGAAGCCTTTTTTTCCACTAGCAATTCAGTATCAATAATAGTATAACAATAACAATGGTTATTGTTATGTATTGTATGAGTACTGAAAAACTTGAGCATTCTTCTCATTTTTCTTATTCGTTTTTTTCTTGTGTTCCTTTTGCCCTTTAAATAATTTACCTTTACCTTTTTAACCTATCTAGATATATACACCACATAATCATAATCACAAAACAAAAATAGAAATACAGATAAAAACATAAAACATTAACTGATAAAACATAGTTCATAGTTAACACGGTATTCAATATTTTAAATGTTAACCGTAATAAAGATAGTATAGAACGTAGGGAAACATAATACATAATATTATAATATTTTGAAGCAGAGTAGGCAGGGAAAAGAGATAAATATGTACACAAAACACGCTCGACTCGAATATAATTTTTGCTCACCTCTTATTAAAAATATTTGTACAATTATCTCTCGCTCTCTCTTTCTCTCTCATACAAACGCGCACTCACTCACTCACACTAACTAAATACACTCGCTGTTAACACAAACACACGACGAGAGCGTGTAGTATAATATATTATATTGTAGAGATTATTAAGTATATATCTTAGGGAAAACGTAAATCAGTACTTACTGATTTTTATATTTTGGTTTAACTTATATCTTTTATGTTAAAAATTCAAGTTCTTTCCCTTATTTTTCCGTTTCTGTCTTTTTTATTTATATTTTATATTTATACTTTGGTTCAAAAATTATGCGTGTGTCGTGTGATCTTGTTTCTTGTTCTTCTTATATTCTTAGTTTTTTTAAATGATAGTTAAATGTGTTAAATTTAAATATAGGTATTAAATTATATTTTATCTATTTGCATGCATATGTATTAAATTATTTTTTGGTATAATATAATTTATTTATATACGTAATATATATTATATATTTAATTAAATGAACACTTTTCTCTCCCAGAGGAAGAAAAAACCCCAAAATAATGTACACACAAGCACAATTTAATATGATTATATCTTCATTAATACACAGTTTTACACACCGTTTTATAAAAAAGACACTTTCTCTTTTTCTTCCCTTTGAATCTTTACTCCATTTAGACAAATGTTTAAATCCTCTTTAAGTCCTCCGTATAAATGTTTTTTCCTTATTTTTGGGGGGAAATATTCTCCCGGTGTAAAAGTATATAAGGAAAAAAAAACAATACACAAAAATAACAACAACAAGAAGGGTCCTTTTCCTATGTATGTAAGTATGGAAATGCTTTGGAAAAAACAAGAAAGAGACAGCTCGAAAAAACTTGACACTTTTCTAGTTAACTAATCCTACTCTTGACAATTTGCGTAACTAACTTACTAAAAAACTGTACATGTAAAAATGGCTAGATTTATTTTGGATTTGGAAATATTCTATAGTTATTTTGTACTTTTTTTTCTTAGTTTCAAATAAATTCTCCGTATATAAATCTAGTCAACCATTTTGAAGGAAGGAAGGGGAACTATCCAGTACGTATGTACATTCATGCATTTGGACGGATCATCAAAAAACCCAAGCTTTCGCTTCTCTCGCTCTCTCTCTCTCTTTCCCGTATTTCCTATTATAATATGTATGTCAAAAACTTTCCGTATATATAACAACCCGGGATATAAAATGTCTATATAGGGCCTACTCCATACTCTTTTACTACTACTACTACTGCTCTACACAGGCGATGTAGTGATGGAGCCCTTTTTCCAAAAAAAAATATCACTGAAACGGCGTCTGTTAGGCGGAGCTTAGGGTGAAAATCTTGCTGTGGATGTGAGTAGAAAATTTATATTACACTTGTAGGAACCCAAAAGTCCACTGGCTCTTCTTCTTTCCCCCTTTTCAAACTACATGGATTAAACTAAGTATCTTTTAGTTTTCTAACCCAGTTTTTGTCCGACTTCGGATTTACTTTATTTTAAACTAAATAATTTAGAAATTAAACACATATTTTTACTTATAAGGGTTCTTAGCTAGTTGTGCTACATTTCTCCAATTCAAAATAGTTTATTTCATTGTACAATTACACACACACACACAATGAGCAACTAAGATTTTGTTGCTCCTCTCTCAACCAACATTCATCAATGGTTTTTCATTCATTCCAACAATAACATGTTTATTTTGTAAACATCTTTTCATCCTCATTATTATTACTGTTTATTATAGGTATGTAGACAAAGAAAAGGAAGAGACAGTTTGTTTACTTTCTTGGGAATTTACTGTTATAATATTTTTTATTTTTTCCTTGGAACTCTCAGTTATTTCGTCACCAGCATCATCTAATAACATCAGTTCAGTAAAATAGTTAAATTCATCAGAGTGTTGTTGTTCGCTCATTGTGTAATATGTGTGTGTTATATTATTATTTTGCTAGCTTGAGTTTTTGAGGAGAAAGTCTCTCGTACATACATATAAATCTTCTTACTGTGCGTGTGAGTGTGTTAAGAAAGAAGACAAACAATACTTTTCCTCGTATCTCGATCACACACTTTACACTTTGCGAATATGAGAGGATGGTTGGGGGTTTTTCAGAGTAGAGGCCTGCAAATCTTATCATCTTTGTTCAATCCTTTTCCATATCCACATTCGCAACCGCGTTTTCATTAAAAGTTTCTGTGACTGTTCCTTTGACTTTTGCCATATTATTACTATATAGTTTTATGTATTGTTTAAATATTTAATGGCATAATTAAACAATTTTTGTAACACATAGAAATCCAAGTATGTAGTTGTATAACTGTAAAGTGAGAAGACGCCAAAGAATTTTTTCATCCATCTTAATACACTTGAGATTAGGAGCGCATTATTTCATTCATCTTCTCCTCGTCGTCGTTTACTCGCTGTTTTACGTTACTCTGGGAGTCGAGGCTGAAATTTGAGGCTGTTGGTTGGTTTTTTCCATCGCAGACAGTACTTTGATTCAAAGCATTTGCGTATATGTATTATGTATGTATTAAGTGTGTGTGTATGCATTTGCGTGCTATGTATGTAGGATCCCTTGTACCTTGCACATAATATAATCCAAGTAAAGTATTTGGATACATACTACATACATACTGTGGACAGAAGCCAAGGGGAGAGAGGAAAAGGAAAGAGACGGCATGGCGTTATATGGAAAGTTTGCCAACAATGGAGGACAACTACACTAGCTATATAATATTATACAACAACAATTGAAGGAATTGCCGGAGGCCAGAGGCTTAGGATTAAAACCCCAATTCCAAGTCGAATTCGAATTCACACATGATAATCCAAGCTTTGCGCGTCCTCTTCGTCTTTACATTTAAATGGAGGGTGAGGAAGACGCTTTTTTCGCAAAGAAAAACAACAAAAATATAATGACGCTGATCATTACAATAATCATAATATCGCTCACCGACCAAAACCCACCCGTACAGACCCTATTCAAATTCAATATACACAAACACAATATGTATGTATGTAAACGCACTATGCATTCTCCCTTTATATAAGTACATAAGCATACGCACCAGAGTAGCTACAGGTGAGGGGTAAAAAAGAACCAGCGTCATTTGCCTCTCGTACCATGTAATTCCTATCCATGTCCTGATGGCAACCCTGGAGAAGAACAAGGGCACACAGTGTCAGCTTGTCTAACTAAATAATATCCGAATGTGTGTGTGTGTGTGTGTGGTGATGGCGATGCTCCTTGTCTCTTCTTCTCTTCCTCTTTATACACTTATATTATTTCTCAAAGCCCCTCTTTGAATTTTTAGGGTGCGTCTCTATCTTCTTCCTCTTTTACTAGATATATGTATACTTACTTATGTATTATGTATAAATATGTTACTTGATGCATGTTGTTAAGATTGTTTATGCTGATAGACTTGACGTTGATACTCTTATGATGATGCAGATACCGTGTTTTTAAAGGGAAAGCTTAGTCAACTTGAGTTACGCAGTTTGCGGCGTTATTTAATAGTATGTATTTTTAGCATTTTTGAAAAAAATCGATAACTTTATCTATACACTGATAGTTAAAAAAAATTTTACTCTGAACAAACCCACTATCTATTTCTAGTTTTAAACCTACATGACCCCTGCACATTTATGTCCGTTTTGTCAAAAAACTATGTATTTCGAAAAAATGGAGAAAAAAATGTTATGTAAAAATTCCAGAAACGTTAAAAATCTATATAAAGCTTTGACAATGAATTGAAATATAAATGGACAGAAAATAAAAGAGCTACCCGTGTTCGTGTTTTACTTTTTCAATGTCATTTATCCTCACATTCATACATTCATAATTCATACATTGCATTGTCAAGTATGCATTTGGAGAAAAAAATTGATAAAAGTTCAAACTATAAACTATAACTCTTCATTATGTAACAAAATATTATTATGTGTGTTTAAAAATTAAATTTAAAATGCCATACATACTTCATATTTAATACATTCCAAAATAATATAATGTTATGATTCAGTATATGAATAGAGTAAACAAGAACAATCAAAACAAATGAGGAGTATATATACATACTTATAATATATCTACCAACTTATGCTATAATGTATAATATGGAATATGGAGTATGTACACATTGATAATGATATGCATTATCATTATGGTTATGGTTATTGTTTATTATAATATAATGTAATACTTACCACTATCAAATTCTCTCAGAGGAAATACATGCATATAAGTTAATGTAAGTATGTATGTATTTACACAGTACACACTACACACATTATATGTAGAATGTGCATTGGAATTGGACATGTCATGAATTGTACAAATACAAATAGATGCATAGTAAATACAATATTATGTATTTACACTACACATGATAAGGATAAGAAGAAGGGAAGAAGAAATAATATTCCTATGCATTTTTCTCCCTTCATTCATCAGTTTAGCTCCATCGCATTGGCAACTTGACTTGTGTATGAGTAGAGAATGAATGCACGAATTTACATAAAATGAATATCGGGTGTGTACAATATAATACACTTACTACTTACTACATAATATTATTGTAGGATATATTATGCAAGTTTAAACAAAAGCCTATAATAAAACGCATACTATCATACTATAATACATATTTCAAGTATGTAATGTAACATTAGATAAGTTAACATAATGTGTAAGAGAGAGAGAGAGAGAGAGACAAGCTGCATCAGGAATCAGAATGAAATGTGAGGCTAGTCGCCACGAAAATATTCGGAATTAGTTCTCGGAAGATAAACAATTTTCCAATCCAGTTGTTCCTCTTCTTGTTACTCACAATTGTTCCCAATTTGTTTTCAACTTGATGATGAAACGATCATGAAAATATGTGGTATGTACATTAAACAGGATGAATTTAGTCAAAAAGAGCGAATAGGGTGATTTTTCAGTGTAGTATAAACAATGAGCTTGGTTCTTGAAACAAATAATTCAAAGTAATAATATTTATTTATTTATATTGTGTGCATTTATACTTAAATACTATGCATAAGGATGATAAATAACGATTTCTGAATAAAAAAAAACAGTCCAAGGGACCTTCACCTTCCTTCCTTTGACATTGAAACTATGTATTTGTTCCCTAGTAGAACAGGAGTCTGGTTTTGGTTTGGCTTCAGTCTGGCAAGTATGGTTTGGCTCTGGCTTTGGAA